>VUQH01039446.1:16486-26765 GCA_015106775.1 Etroplus canarensis
GAAGATCCTTTTTCTGATGGGGTGGGTGGAAAAAAAAAAAAAATCAACGCAGCATAGTACCACGATATTTTGCGTGAGAATATTCTAGCGATACAGAGACACCAAGTATCGATAACTTACTGTATCAGCTGAAGGTACAAAGTTGACTTTTTAGTACTAGAACAACAAAATCAAATGATTTTTCAGTCCACCTACATAGTTGAGGTCAGGGGTCTCGAACGTGTGGCTCTTTTGCCTGTCTCCAGTGTCTTCCTGTGGCTTTGTCAAAAAAATGTAAACACTGACAAAACTGTGGACTTACAAGTATGACTGATCTATGACAAGATAAGATTTCCACAGTAAGTACAGTGCATTCACTCAGATGAATAAAACATATCAGCAGTGTCTTCCCTGGCTCAAAATGTGTCTTTAAGGTGACTATGCATGAACATGTAACTACAGTTTGTCTGCATGTTGTTAAGAAAAAGAGTGCATTTCTTGAATTTACAGAAGTCTATTCATTTTTGGGTATTTGATGAACAAAACGTATTTAAAGCTTGTAAGTAAGCTTAAATTAGTGTCCCCGGCAGCGTAGTGGTTGACACATTTGCCTTACAAGTGAAAGGTCCCTGGTTCGATCCCAGGTGGGGACACAAGCCCCTCTCACCATGAAGGGTTACGTCAGGAAGGGCATCCGGTGTAAAACCTCTACCAAATTACCAATGCAGATTAATCCGCGGTGGCGACCCCTTAGTGGAGAATACAAGGGAGCAGCCGAAAGGTACATTTTCACATGTAAGCTTAAATGAACTGGTGGTCTTGCTTAGGTGAAAGGTCAAAACTTCTTTTGGGGGCCCTCAAAAAGATGTATAAGCAAGAAAATCCCCGTATATGCCAATAGATATTCCTTCACTACGCAATCTATAATTTTTTTTAATGATTTAAAAAGCAAACAACTGTCAATATGCCTGTGCATAATTTTATAAATGCAACACAAAATGGTATTGTTGCTATGAAAATGCAAATTTAAAATGACCAGCTTATAAACAGCCACTAAAGATTTTCATTATTTGAAAATATTAGTCATGTTAAGACTAATTTATACTATGGATGCATCGGATAATCCACAGCACATTAAACATCAATGGGAAATGGAGCTAAATGTTATTTTGGATGATGTTTCTTGGGAGGGCATCTGTTCTAGTTGCCATGGGGGGGTGGGCAGCCAGTTCTGGAAAGAGTTTGATTGGAAGGTCAAAACTAGATTTTTCAGAACCCCACTGAAGACTTTTACTGCAAAATGTACTGATAATGACAAATGCTGGAGGAATTGTGGATTTTTGGGTGATCACACCCACATATTTTGGGACTGTCCAGTACTACAGTGTTTTTGGAAAGATGTTAAAGACACGCTGCAGAGCGCTTTGAAAATAAGCCTTCCTATGCACCCTTTGATCTTCTTACTGGACGTCTTTCCAGACAATTTTACCCATGACCAGAGATTTCTACTGCATATTCTTTTAATGGACTGCAAGAAAAACGATAACAGTTAATTGGCCGAAGCCTGAGCCGCCGACCATCGCACACTGGACACAAAAAGTAAGACTGCCTTCAAAAAAAAGATGGGGACCGGTCGTGAATTTTTTTCAACTAGATCACTCACACCTGGCTTGACTGCAAAAGTTAAAATGAATATATCCAAGTGTTTATATGCACCTCATGGATGGGGTGTGTATCTGCGTGATTGGTTCATCTGTCTTGTCTATTACTAATGTAGTGGCTCGGCCCGAGGAAAGGTTGATATTGTTGTTGTTTTTGTAAATTGCCTGTTTAACTGTAGCAATAAAAGTAAAAAAAAAAAAAAAGACTAATTTATACTTAATGGGCTGTGTCAAACAGGGTCGGGCGATTTGCTCAGCAGTCCAGTCGTCCTATCGTCCCTCTTTGATATCACTTAGAACAGACTGCATCGCCTCTGGGTGAAGGCAGTAACATGTACCCATTAGAGCCGCAGCCATCCACCACCCATAACACAAGGCAACCCAAAATGCAACAAATGCAACAAAATCTCCACTATGGACGGGTGATACCAACATTTTTCCTTTAGATAAAATATTAATTTATGGTACTTTTTCCATCGATACCAACATCAATACTTTTTAGCCTTTAAAAGGAAACTCACAAGGGCAATAAATATATGAATAAAACTCATAACATAAATACATTAAATCATCGTTCATAAAAAAATTATAATAAAACAGATTTATGAGTAAATTAAATAAAAATAAGATGAAAACATCTTTAGAATTATAACAAAATAATTAGACTTCAAATTAATACAAAATTAACTAGATTTCTTATATTTAAAGATCAACATAGTGCTCCAGCACCTGCATTAAACCAGCAGAACATCATAACACATCATCATCACCAGCACATGCAGCATCAACCTCATCAGCAGCAGCAATGACATCATCACCAACACTAGCAGCATCATCATCATCATCTTCATCATCGTCATCGCCAGCAGCAGCAGCAGCATCATCAACAAAAAAATGCAAAACGATCATTTCACTTGCTTTTATTCCACTCAAGAGAATTCAGACATTGACCTTATTCTGGATTATGAACAGCACCAGTGTTTTTCAGTGAAAACAGCTGATGCTCATTCATCTTTTCTTTTCTTACTTTTCTTTCTATTACTGACTAAGAAAGCTCAGAGTTATTGTGCAATCGCGCAAGTGCGTAGCTTAGAGGGAACGTTGGTGATAACTGTGTGCAAGTTTGAAGAAAATGGTCCTAATATTCTCTACAGGGGTAGGGATTCTTGTGAATTGTGGATGGGCGGATGTCTCGCCACGGCATTGTCTCAACGGTCCTTTGAGCTAAAAATAAATCCCTCAAACTTGCTTGCTTGCAACATTCTAGCCCAACCCATTTTACTCATATTATCTCTTTTGGTTTGCACGTGCTCAAACATAAACTAATAAGATGAAAAAGAAAGCTGTTGCAGAAAATAAGTGCAAAGCCTTCCTGTCCCACAACTCGAAGGCTGATTTGCTTAGAATTTTATGAACGCACCTGATTTACCTAGGATTAATTGTGTGGAGCAGAAATAGATGATGCCTATAAAGAGTATTCACCCCTCTTGGATGTTTCACCCTTTTGTTGCTTTAAAAAATGAAATCATGGCCAATATATTTAAGTGACTGAAGTAATTCAGCTGAGGTCCAGACAGCTGATTCCAGCAGTGTCACAGTTAGTGAAATGGAGATCCTCTGAGTGCAGCCGATGTGTCAAGTGATTGTAGTATAAAAACACCTGTGTCTGGGAGGTCCAGTCTCTGGTTCATCAGTATTCCTGCTACAGCTGAAGAACCAAGCAACTCAGAGAAAAGAGCATTGAAAAGTAGAAGTCAGGAGAAGCTACAAAAAGATTTCCAATTCACTGGACATCCCACGGAGTTCAGTCAAATCCGTCATTAAGAAATGGAAGGAGTATGGCACTTGTCTCATTCTGCCTAGAGCTGGTCGTCCTCACAAACTGAGTGACTGAGCAAGAAGAAGACAGGTGAGGGAGGCCACCAAGGCACCTATGACCACTCTGAAGGAGTTCAACGCTTCAGTGGCTTAGGATCAGCGAGACTTTACATGCAAGTGTTGGGCTCTTCACCGGTCGAAGCTGTATGGGAGAGTGACAAAGAGAAAGCCACTGTTAAAAGAAGCGCAAATGAAATCACTACTGAAATTCACCCAAAGGCATGTGGGAAACTCCAAGGTCAACTGGAAAAAGGTTCTTTGGTCTGATGAGATAAAAATGGAGCTTTTTGGCCATCAGACTAGATGCTACGTTTGGCAAACACCAAACACTGCACATCACCACAAACACACCACCCCCACCGTGAAGCATGGCGGCAGCTGCATCATGCTCTGGGGATTGTTCTCAGCAACAGGCCCTGCAAAGACCTGACACAGGACCTGAGAGATGCATCCAACCCTTCAGTTAATCTTTCTACTGTTTGCTGAAGCCTCATGAGAAATAGTCTAAGTTAGAAGAGTAACTGCTAAAAAGCCATTCCTAAGGAAAGGAAACATCAATAAAAAGTTGACATACTGGAACATACTGAATTACACAAGAACTGGACGGAAAATTCGGTAGCAACAGCTCTTATAGAGTGATGAATCAATTTAGACATTTTTGGTCCAAACTGTCATCAAAATGTACAGAGCTAGTCAGCAAAGAGGTCCAACAGTGAGTCTTTACAGCCATCTGTAAAACACAGTGGAGCCTCTGTCATGGTTTATGAATGCACAAAAGTGCTGTCAGATTTTGATCCACTGTGTAATATCATTTTGAAAGTGTATAATTGGCCACAGCTTCATTTTTCAGCATGACAATGATCCCAAACACACTGCCAATGTTGTGATGGATGGATGGATGGATGGATGGATGGATGGATGGGTGGGTGGGTAGACACACAACTGAACACCATCAGTCATGGATTGGCCACCCCAGAGCCTGGACCTCAACATTACTGCAGCAGTGTGGGATCATCTTGACAGAGAACAGGACAAAAGGCAGCCAACATTCAAAGAAGAGCTTTGAAATGTCCTTCAAGAAGCCTGGAGAACTATTCCTGAAGACGACTTAAAGGCATGACAAGAAAGCTTGGCCAAGAGAGTTCAGACTGAGTTGAAGAATAAAGATGGTGATACCTCATATCGGACTTTCAAGCTTGTCAGGAACAGTGATTCTTGCAAATTGTGGAAATAAAGATAACAGAAACCTTGCCATGGCATTAGCTCAACAGTCGTTCAGCCAGATGAGCTTAAATCAGAATAAGATAACAGGCAGGGCCAGTTTTTAATAAAAAAAAAATCATTTTCATTATGTTGAGAAGAAACAATCATTTATTTTTGGTGCACAGAAATGCTGTAGCTGGAAGTCATTTCAACTTCCTTTTCCCCATTCACTGTTTGTCCTCATAACTGTTCAAACAACCCAAAGAGAAATAACGTATTTTTTCCTTCTGCTTGTCAGCATTGATATCATATCAGTGCTCCCAAATTAGAACCTGCATTCAAATTGAAAGTTATATGTGTCCACCAGGCCAGCATGCAGGGAGCGAGCTGTGCTGAGTGGAAACTCTATTTGACTGGCAAATGAGCTGGTTGCTCCTGTGACCTTGGATTGCACGTCTCAATAAAAGTTTGCCATGGAAAGTGTGGGATTGCCCTTCTTTACATGCACACTGTCAGCAGATGGAATATATGGAAATACGGACATGGGTGGGAAAGGCCTGTTCCTGAAAGGCACTTCAAATCTGATCATCTTCATACCAAACAGAAGCAATTCCCAACATAATTTTGTGCATCTCTTTGCATCTTCTGAGTATTATGAAAAATGACACTGAAAGCCTTTAAATGTAAAATTAGCTTGCAGCCATACAGAACAGCAGGGGCTACAGAAATATTCAAAGTGGGAAAGAAAGTAGGAGAGAGAAAACTTTTAGTAAAATGATGGTGGATACCATGACAGGCTGATATCAGATATCTGACACCAAGACAAGGATCCACCGGATGCACCATTTGTCTGACACAGTTAGCAAGAGTTGTTTGTGCCCTGTCGGTCTCCTGTTTCCACTCCTGCCTCCTGTTAGGTGAAAGTGGAAGCTGAGCCTCATAGATGAGGGAGAGCTGCAGACAAGCAACACTGCAGCGGGATTTGACTGAAGATGATGCAGGAATAGGGTGGCCAGATATCTTGCTTTGCACGGGACTGTGTGGCATTTTTGTCTATTTTTCCACGTCCCACCTATTGAGAAGATGTCCCACATTTTATTGGTTCTACATCACCCCAAAAATCCACCCTGAATCACAGACAGTTCTCCAGCCATTATCCAGTGGCTTGGAAGAAAGCAGGAAGGGCTTCCTGTGGGGTTAAATACGTCAGTCACCTCAGTCAGTGTCCTGACGCTACACCCAACTGGGAAAATTAGGAGTTAAAATTTATGCAGATTTCAATAGAATACAATAAACATCACAAATATAACGTGAAATTTTATGTACCTGGGTAAAAGGCAGTTCTCGGAGAGTTTGTTGTCTTTTTTGCCAGCTTCATTTTTCCAATTCACACAGGGGAGACTACTACATGAAGCGACACGGTACATGCGAGTCTCATAAAGCGGTGCGCTGATTTTTTTTTTGGAGCATTTCACTTAAAACCAAATAAGGCCACTGGGCAGATGAGGTGACAGTGGCTGAAATAACTAGCATCACAGTCAACCATATACATCAACAGACTGTAGTAATGAACTGGTGCCGGTCATTTTTCCGGTTGAGGAGATTTCAAAAACATGTCTTGCGGCTGTAGAAAAGCAGCAGTCACAGTTTCAGTCAGCTGCTTTGAATTCGCCTGCAGTCGTTGCAGTGATGGATAAAACTGAAGAGATCTGTCTGAGGTTTTGTTCCTTGTTTTTGATCTCTTGTGTCATTTTGGTTCAATTTATCCAGCTTATTATTCTGTCAAATAACATTTTGAACTGGACGTTGGGAGGATGGATTAAAGAACATTAGGTGAATAATGACTTTTAAATACATTGTTGTACCTCAGTATATACACTACTCACATAAAGTTTAGGATATTCGACTTTCGGATGAAATTTCAGGACGCACCTAAAATGCACTAAAACCTTTACAGGCGAACTTAATTTGACCTTCTCTACACTTTTCAATGCACATGTCCAACTGTTCAGTGTTTCAGTACTTTTTGCATAACCTGCTGTTCTCTAAAAAGGTGCTTAACAGCAAAATTCACAACTGCTGTCTGATCCATGAATCGACCAATAAAAGTTCTGGTTCATTTAGAACTGATATTTAAACAGCCCTCTTCATCACTGTTCACATGTTGACATCATGACACCAAGACAACACCAAACAACTGATCAACAGTACCTCGCCATTGCGAGGCTTCAAACAGGATGTTGTCAGAAGGGCTACTGAGTGTCATCAGCAGGCTGCAACAGAGATACAGAGAGACTGGAAGAGTCACAGAAGTCAAGCTGTGATTGATGGTCAGGGTCACATGACAAACTATTGAGACATTGACATTTTTTGTTGTGGTACACCCACCACTGTTGTTGGCTTTTGTTTCAATAAACTGTTTGAGATTAGGAAATCACCACTGCATGCTTCTACTTAAATGCCTTACTTTCATGATATACTATCACTGTCGCGTGAACTTTTCACATCTTCCGTAAATTTCACCCAAAAGCCAAATATCCTTAATTTTTATGAGTAGTGTAGTTCTACAAGAAACATTTAAAGGCACTGATTGTAAAAATAAAATACTTTACAGGCTTCTAAACTTCATTACTGCTATTTGCGTGACGCAGAAAGACTACCACTGTGATGTCAGGTTCAAAACATCTTTGTATTTGCTTTTTGAAATTGAAAATTAATTAAATGGGAAGGCCAGCTAGGACTTTGGTGTAATACTGATTTGTACCACAAGACAGTGTAGCCAATCAGTGTCGTGTCAAGTGTGTCCTGAGTCGATCAGACAGAGAAGAAATGCTGAAGGAGAAACAGATGTTGGACTGGCAGGTATTCTGGTGAATCAGACAGCAAACAGGGCCTGAAGCACCTGGAAATGGACGCTTAGCACCACGAGAACCAACCTCCCGATAGAAATCAGACTGCGTGGCGGGGGAAATGTTGCACTTAATTAATGCAGCACTATCCACTCACTATGAGGCTAATTGTGTGGCTCAAACAGAATAAGTACATACAGCAGGAGTAGCAGCTGCTCTCCACCTCTGTCCAAACACAGTGGGGGAGACAGAAAGAGACAGCAGGGAGTGAACCAGATTTCCAACATGAAGAGAAAGATTAAACCAGCCAGACAGCAGTGAGTCACAGTGAACACACAGCAATGGATCAATAAACCTACTGTAATTAATTAGCAGACATGAAGTTTCCCCACTATGGTACAATTAAAAGCATGTCTTATCTTAAGCACAGATATCACCTTTAGTCTCTAATCCTTTTAAAAAAACTTATCAGTGGTCTGTGCTGGTTTATGTGTAACTGATGTTAACAGCAGGATAAGATAGTACAACAGTAGCTTTATTGTAACAGTTGCAGCTTCTTGTCCGTGAGGGTTACTGAGGTTCAGCAGAGCTCAGCTTACAATAATAAAGTCGCTGGGTGTGACTACCACTTCATAGCGACCTGCCAAACAGTGAACTGGAGGATCTCAGAGCCATAAATCAGTTTTCCAGCCTGATTTGAGCAGAAACCTCTCCCAGCCGTCACGGGACGAGAGGCAGGGCGCACCTGAACAGCTCAGACCTAACCAGCATCTCTTTGTACAAACAAACTCCACAAAAAGGTCCCGGCTGAGCAGGAAGTTCTCCCATCTCGGGCCAACTTTAGCACTTTCTCGCTTCTTAATACAGGAGCAACCACACAAACGCTTCCTGACAACACAGTGTCACCTAGTGTTGGAATCTGCAGTGAAATCTGGCAATCTGAAATAACTAACAGTGTTTGGTTCACATCTGCTGCTTGGGAACATGTAGGAAGGGTGACCTAAAGTATGACAGCAGGAACCAGTACGTGTGGACAGGGTGTGTGTGAACACTTGTGATGCTTCAGGAAGCACCTGGATCTACATGCATCACTTGTTTTGCTTGGATATACACAGTCCTTCTTTATGACAGAAAGAATGAATGGACGAGTGGAAGCAGCCTGTCCTCATGAGAGCAGTAAACATATATGATGCATATGTGAGCTTTGGGTTCCGGTGGGATCTGGTCGCCCTGGGCAGGAAGGAGGGGAGCCAAACACGCACAGAAACACTAAAAAAAAAACCCAAAAAACAGAGGGTTTCAAACCCGCAGCTTCTTCCGTGAGTGCTGCGGGAAACCCACGTTTATCTGCCTCATGGCTCCCGATGCATAACACGCAGAGAAGCTGCTACGATCACTGCCTCCGATCCTGATTTATTACATAATAACACCGGGCTGCAGTCACGGCTGTCACTCCCGACGCACACGTACACAATTAGCAGTTAGGCTAGCCACCTTTGATCAAGCCAACAGGTAGGGTCCGCTCTCACTTCGGGCTTCTGCCGTTGTTAGTGTGCGCTCACCTTCGCTCCGCTGGAGGTCTCCCCGTCAGGCTGTCCCAGGAAAGCAAAGGCGCTGGTCGTAACCGTTTAAAAGCAGTCCTCAGGGGCGTGTGTGTGTGTGTCTGCTAACTGTTAGCAGTCGACGTTTTAATGTTTGTTAACGGTACTGGGATTTCAGCTGGTTTCCTCGGCCCGACGGCTTCACGTCGGTCCTGTGTTAAAGCCTGCAGTGCTAAAAAAAAAAAAATGAACGGAGGAATACCGGCGGGACCTTCAGCTGCCCGTTTACCGCCAGCCGTCAGTGTGTTTGTTAGCCAGCAGCGCTCCTGCTCGCTTCTATCAGGGCTGTTTGTGTGGGAGAGAGGTCAAGCGGCCGCGATAAGCGGGACATCCGGAGGGGTTTTCAAAATAAAAGCACTGGCATTTATTGTGGTGATGCGACTGGGCATCCTCAGCTGCTCCCTTGTATTCGCCCCAAGGGGTCGCCACATCAGATTAATCCGCATTGGTAATTTGGCAGAGGTTTTACACCGGATGCCCTTCCTGATGCACCCTCTCCCCTCTGCCCATGCACGACTGCGTCAGGAAGGGCATCTGGCATAAAACCTTGCCAACTCCTTGGGGAGAATACAAGAGAGAAGCTGAAGGTGGTTAACTGAAATGGAAATATCTAAGCAAGAGAGTTTTGTGCATCCCATACGTTTCATGTATTTCATTTAAAAAAACTGAGCTGTAACATGATATAAAATGTATTATGACACATCTTGTGCTGCTTCTAGCAGAAATCAACATTGTAAAGTTAAATTCCCAATTTTCATATGAAACCAAGCCTCTGCATGTCCTCCTTCACTACATCCATCAATCTTCTCTGTGGTCTTCCTCTTCTCCTCCTGTCTGGCAGCTCCATCCTCAACATAGTTTTGTCCAGTATTTCCACTGTCCCTCCTCTGCACATGTCCAAACCATCTCAGCCTTGCCTCTCTGACTTTGTCTCCAAACTTCTCAACCTGAGCTGTCCCTCAGATGTGCTCATTTCTAATCCTGTCCATCCTGGTCACTCCCAGGGAAAATCTCAACATCTTCAGTTCTTACACCTCCTGTCGTCAGTGCCACATCATAGCAGGTCTCACTACCGTCTTGTAAACCTTCCCTTTCACGCTTGCTGCTA
>VUQH01039448.1:0-15349 GCA_015106775.1 Etroplus canarensis
CACGTCTCACTGTCCTCATACATGTCCTGCACCACCTTCACATACTTCTCTGCCACTCCTGACTTCCTCATACAATTCCACACTTCCTCTCTTGGCACCCTATCATATGCTTTCTCAAGATCCACAAAGACACAGTGCAACTCCTTCTGACCTTCTCTATACTTCTCCATCAACACTCTCAAAGCAAACATTGCATCTGTTGTACTCTTTCTCGGCACGAAGCCATACTGCTGCTCACCTCTCTTCTTAGCCTAGCTTCAACAACCCTCTCCCATATCTTCAGGGATCCCTCTGTAGTTACTACAGCTCTGCACATCACCCTTATTCTTGAAGATTGGTACCAGTGTAAAGGAGTCTATAAGTGCTAGTCTAGTACGTCTTAATTTGGTTGATGAGTAAATGGTCTCTTTGACTTGAGTTCAACCAGCTTTCAAGCACACATTCCTGGTTACTCGCAGAACTATTATTTGTTAATTAGAGTTCTGAAAGACATCTACAGTCCCCTCCAGTTCAGAGGTAACGTTCTTCTGACGTTTACCACGCACAGACGCTGCCGTTAGGCTGCCAGATAGAGAAACATGATTTGTCACTCCACAGAATACGTGCTCTAAGACACGAAGCTCCGACTGTGCAGTACTGATGTTAAACCCAGAGGAGGTTTCGAACTCTGCGGTTATTGAGTCAGTAGAGTTTTGGTGACTTTTACTCTGCACTTCAGTACTTGGCAGCCCTGCTCTGCGACTTTACATGGATTGTCACTTGGTGACTGAGTTGCTGTGGGTCCTAAACCCTTCCGCTTTGCAGTAACACCACTTACGGTTGATTGTGGAATATCAAGAGAGAAGAGACTTCACCAACTGACTTGCTATAATGGTGGAATCCTATTACAGTAACACACTCTTTAGAAAGACCCGTCCTTTAACAGATGTTTGTAAAGGCAGACTGCATGGTGAGATTTCATACACTAGTGGCAATGGGACAGACTAAAAAGATCTGAAATATAGTAGTGTGGCCCAGTACTTGTTCTTACAGTGTGTGTTTTGAAGTAGACAAGCTCTGCTGCCAGCTCATGCTGTTTCTTTAGGTCATGCCCGTGGGCTTAGCAGTTTATCGCCCATCCCAGCCAGTGAGCTACTACATGTACCTACCGTAACTACAGTAGTTTATGAAGTAGCCCTGCAAGTATTACCGTACTTCTGTTGACTTGGCACTTTCTGCAGCAGACATTTTGACTTGTTGTAGTTGGAAAAGGTGTTAGCTGTATTTTAATCAGGTGTCACCGATATGCCAACATGAACAATGCCAGGATAAAAACTGAGACCGTTTAATGAAATGCAGCCATCATTCTTTAAATGTGCACCTGTGCTTTTCTTCACATCTGCTCAGCCAGAGTTATGGAGTTGTAGCTTTACAGCACGCTGTTTGTCTGTATCATATACATTCTGATATATTTACTATTTTGGGCATGTTTTCTCGTTTGAACAGGCTGGCTGCGTAGCATCGAGGTTTAAGATTATAATGGGGGTGCAAGAGGTTAAACAATAGTTTGTCGTAGCAGCAGGTGGCTGTGTGTTCTCATTTCACTTTAAATTCCCTTGACATTTAGCTGAAAAAAACACAGCCTGTTAGAGATGAAAAAAGCACAGACAGAAGCCTGTAAGTTAATGAAGTGAACACTGCAAGCATCTTTTTACTGCAATGCTTTGCAGAGTTTACAAAATTTACTTTTTCCACAGCGTAAAAAAATAAAAAGTTTAATAGTAAAGTACAGTGTTTGCTTCTGTTTGTTGTGCAGCCTTTTGATCTGTATCACTCTCTAAAAGGTGCTCTAAAGATGCAGAAGAGTTCTTTGTGCGCGATTGTGGGAAATATAATGAGCAAAATCCAAAGCTTAAATAGAAAAGACGCAATTCAAAAGATTTTCAGAATTGCCTTTGCAGTTTTAAACTGTCAAGGTTTTATATTGTCGTGAAGAAAAATCTTTAGCAGTAATATAAGTGCATTTTTCTCACAAACAATGCTCTTTCTGCTTATAAAACGCCTCTCGACTCTGACCTCTTATACCCTTTGACTTACACTGTAGCATGGTAGACCGTCATCCTGTTTAACAAAGCACTTATGAGTGCTTCTTTATTTTTCAGGTAAAAGAATGTGCTTAGATGTTAGCAGAACTTGAACCTCTGTATCTAACATGTTCACATCACACTAATTAACCGGTGTGTGTTTGTGTTTGTGGGGTGGGGGTGGGTTAGCTGTTGTCTCACATTGTCCAACATGTCTTTGGAACTCTTTCTTCAAATTCACGTGACATCTTGAGTGTTGCTTGAGAGGAGACAAAAAGAAAAGCAGTGGAGGAGACAGGTGGCGGCCAGGAGATGGGAGAGTAAAAGCAAAACCACAACGTGAGAAGATGGACAAAGTGAGGAAGGAAGAAGAGATGGGAGAGTAATAGACAGTAATGGAGCTGGAGAGCTGAGGATAGACGGAAGAAGCGATGGGACTGACAGAAGGGGCTAGACGGAAGATCAGAGTAATAGTTGAGACAAAATGAAAGACAGAGTGAGGAGAAGAGAGGCTGGGCAAGTCACCGAGGCTTCACTAATTGCCACTCAGAAGGAGGGGAGAGGGCTCTTTCCAAAGAACGGTCATGCTGGTCTGTTCTTTGAATCGGATCTGTGTTCCTGCCCCTCCTCCCTCCGCCGGCGTCTAGACAAGAGCAGAACAAGCTGTTCTTGTCATAGGAGGAAGAGGAGAAAATATGCAGTGTCATTAGGTCGCTCGCTGCCAGCCGGGCAAATCGGAAGAGCTCGCACCAGGAGCAGACCTGCAAGGTGTTTGTTCAGAGCCGCGTTGTGCGTGCGCTCACGAGCCGTATGTGTTTGCGTGTTGTTTAACTGCAACAAAACGCAGTGGCTCGCCACCTCGCTAACCACTCTAATGAATTTCATTAGAATGTTTCCTTCCACGTTTCCTCTGAAGGTTTTTTTTTTTTAAATTTGCCTCCATCTTCGATTTATTACCACGCCAAGGACAAATAATCACACAAAAAAAGAAAGAATTGAGACCGAAGTGTGGAGAATCTGGCTGAGACTTGATTGCAGCCGTCGATTAGACCTGCGTAATCGCATTAAGTAATGAGTTTGGCACGCAGGAGCCAAAGCTGATTTGTTACTATGGCGAAGACATCGTTTAACTGAATATTTCAGCGGGAGCCGTGTAAATAAGTCCAATTTTATCTGCCTCACGTACCATCCACAAATCAAGGAGGACCCATTTGCGAGACGAAACATGTGCAACTTTTTATTCTTGTTTCCATTAATGTTTGAAAAGTGAAACATTTGGCAGAACTAAGCATGCCATATCTGCTTGCTTCCTAATTAAACTGTTTGGTTGTAAGCTACGTGGTTTTTAGTTTAATCTTGTTTCTAATCTGCGCTCATGTATCCCCGTGATGCGTGTTCTCTTACTTTGTTGGCTGCAGTGTGGACAGTTTTCCTTGAAACTGGTTAGCTGTGTAAACGTGAGTTAAAGATAACATCTGCATGACATGTGGCACTGTCCGAGCATCGCATCAAGAAAGACAGGACAGAAGAAAACTGTGCGCACAATGCACCTGACTTACTACCCACACTTTGGAGCAATCGAGCAGTGGAGCACACATTCACGCTCCTCCAGGACCTGCAACAATAAAAACACAAAGCTGTTCTTGAAAAAAGTTCTTGACACGCCAGATTTAGTGTGAATATTATTATTCACATCCAGATAAGCAGAACACCCACACATGCTTATCACTTGATGTCAAGAATTAATTTTTCTTAATGGTAATAACTGTGAGAAATGTATTTCTCTCTTGAGGAGAGAAACTGCCAAAAATTATCCAAAAAGTATTGGGCCACCAAAGCATATCACCTACAGGAGACTTTTTGACTTCCCATTTTCCATCTATAGGCATTAATAAGGAGTTGAACTTGGTAAACTGAGGCATTAAGATTTCCACTTAGTGGAGCCAAGGGGTCCAGGGGTCCAGGCCGACCCCAGAAAAACAACAGCATGGCGTTATCCTTCCACCGCCAAACTTTACAGTAGGCACAATATAGTCGGGCAGGTAATGTTCTCCTGGCATTCAGCAGATCCAGACTCATGCATCAGACCGCCAGATAGAGAAACGTGATTCGTTACGCCACAGAACATGTTTCCACTGCTCCAGAGTCCAGCAGCAGTGCACCTTGCGCCACTCCATCCGACGCCTGCCGTTGTGCTTGGTGATGTACGGCTTGCATGCAGCTGCTGACCTATGGAAACCCATACCATGAGGCTCCTGGCACACAGATTTTGTGCTGATGTTAATGCCAGAAGAGTTAGGGAACTCTGGCATTATTGAGTCAGCATAGCGTTGACGACTTTTATGCACTAGGTGCCTCAGCATTTGGTGACCGCACTCTGTGATCCGTCACTTTGTGGATGAGAGGCTGTGGTTCCTAAATCCATCAGCTTTGCAGTAATGTCACTTACAGGTGACGGCGGAATATCCAGGAGGGAAGAAATTCAGTGAACTGACTTGTTGAAATGGCGGTGTCCTATTACAGTGATGTTAAAGTCAACTTTATAGTCAATACTACCGTGTGTACCGGACAAACAGTATCGAAATGTCATTCTCCCTGACCCACAGTGAGTAAACAAGGACAATGAGGTATAAATATAAAATGAGGTACTTATATAAAAATATGAAGTATGTCTGTTGTTATTATTATGCTGAGGCATACGTTTCTGGGTTGTCCATCTGTCTGTGCGTCCATTACAAACATTAATGACAACATTAATGGGACTGTGGGGGTCAAAGCTCAAGGTCATTAAGGAAGTTCTTTTTACTGTCGTAGGAGCTTACTGGAATGTTCAATCCTAGCCAGATTTTGTGTACTTAACCACCATGATGGGTAGAAACATTGATAACTTTTTTGAGGTCCATGCATCTGTCCAGCTGTCCGTTGCAAAATTGACCACTACAGGAGCTGACTTGTCTGCTGGATCTTTTCCAGACTTTGTGTGGTTTATATTACGATGGTAGAAAATCTGGTAACTCCTTTTCTTGAACCTTTCTTGTCTTTCTCTTTCCCTTTCCTTTCCTTCGGTCATGTCTGTTCCGATTGTAATAACTTAAAAGTATTATAAATAAATAAATAAATAATAAAGATCAATCAAGTGGACCAGTATGACAAAGCCGTAATGTTCCACTTGGGAAAATAAATCTGTTGGGCATTTTTCTTGGCCTTCAGACAATAATTCTGACCGGGGGAAAAAAAAAAATCTGGTAACATTTGTGAGATTGTGGGTTCACACGTGGCCTAATTCTAGGCAGTTACACAATTACAGTCTGTGTACAGGTGTGAGGTATTTAAGAGTTATTAAGCCTATAGACATTATTGTCAGTAATATATAAATATAATTATGAGATATAGAAGAATTTAGACTATACACATTATCACATCTGTCTGTGTAAAAAATAACTGAGCTATACAGAATTGTCAAAGCATATAGACATCAGTTGTGGAAAACCTGAGTGCATTGTACTGGAAAAACAAAAACACATCAGTGTGAGATTCGATGTATGAGACAGCAGTAGTATAGTCTCTTTGCAAAGCGGCGGGGTGCTGGATGTATTAGGATGCGTGTCAGTGTGTCTGGATTACAGTCCAGTCTTTCGGGGGACAGAGAAGGTGGGAGAGGACAGCCTTCTGATGGCCTGGTTAGATGAAGCTGTTACGCAGTCTGGTGGAGGAGGTACGGAGGCTCTGATGCCTTCTCCCCGAGGGCAGGAAGCTGTAGAGTCTGAGTGAGCGGTGGGTGGTCGCCCACGATGCTGACTGCTAGGCGGGTGTTGTAAATGCCCAGGAAGGAGGGGAGTGAGGTACAAATGTGATCGGAGACTGTGGAGTTTCCGTACCAAATTTTGATGCAGCTGGTCGAGAAGCTGTTTAGAGCGACCCGTTCTTTCCAAAATGTTTGTAAAGGCAGACTGCATGGCTACACGTTTGATTTTATACACCTGTACCAATGGGACTGAATGAACCCTTGACCCTTACTGTAAGGGTCAAGGGTTCAGGGTTGCCCTTTAATTTGTCACAAGTCTGTATTTATTGTCTAAATCCTGCATTAACTGGCACTTCCAGAATTCAGATTGTATTTTAAGACAGAAGCGCATTCAGTATGTTAAAGTCATTCCTTTTAGGCTTACATTCAGTGTGAAAGGACATTTCTTCATGTTCAAAAACACCCCTCTGAGCACCTTTGATTTGGAATATGCAACATGTAAGCACGAAATGTAGCCTTCAATTATTTAATTCAGTCTCCTATGAGTCCTCAAATATGGAAGTGTAATTACTCCTGTCAGCTTTAGTGGAGCATATTCCCAGACAAAGTTTTAATGAAATAAAAGCAGACCACTCTGGACCTGCCCGCCTTGCTCTGCTTATATCAGGGACTCACATTACATGTGAGTGTTCACTGACATGTTCACGGTGCATGTCACAGTTTTGTGTTTCATAAGTAATGTTTGTTGCTAAAGGGAGCACGTTCTTTTTTCAAAAAAAATAATAAAATAATAAATTCTCTCTAAATTATCAATCTGAGAAAAACAACTTTTGTCTGAGTTCAAAAACATATCCATGGAGATGACATGCAGGTGAACACGCCTCCACATCTCAATTACTATTTGCTGAAGTTTGTGTGAGTTTTAATTACAGTAATAATTATGCTGGCTGTGGTGCACCGGAGCAAATTTTACCGGTGAAGCTCTGCATCTTCACTTCGAAATTAGCCGTGTTTGTTCACCGGGTGTTCAGGAGCACTGCAGAAGGATCAAGTATTAGCGTAAGTACACAGTACTGCTAATGGGCTGCTGTTCGGGCTACAGTATAATTGGTAATTCACTCACAGTTCACACACTTAATTATTAAACAGTGCTCAGTCTGACTGGAATGTACTCGCTCTGTCTAGTGTAAAAATGTAAATGTGAAAAAGTCCAACCGTGTGTCCTCCTGAAACAGTGATTTGGTCACTTTGAATCCTTCCCACGTCTGGCAGTGCTTTGAAATAGGTATTGGGATTTAAAGGTAAGAAAAGTCACATATGCTTTAAAATTTCTGTTACAGCCCTGATCTGTACTCATGGTCACATGCAGTCACCAGCCATTTCATTAGATATGCCTTGCTGGTACTGGGTTGGCTCCCCTTTTGCCTTCAGAACTGCCTCATTTCTTCATGGCATAGATCCAGGAAGGTTCTGGAAACATTTCCTCAGAGATTTTGGTCCACCACATTGACACGACAGCTTCACGCAGTTGCTGCAGATTTGTTGGCTGAACGTTCATTATGCAAATCTCCCATTCCACCACATCCCAGAGGTGCTCACTTGGCTCTGGTGACTGTGGAGAGGCCATTTGAATACAGTGAACTCTGTCGTTTTCAAGAACGCAGTTGAGATGATTTTAGCTTTGTGGTATCGTTATCTTGCTTAAAGCAGCCATAAGAGAGTGGCCATAAAGGGATGGACACGTTCAGCAACGATACTCAGGCAGGCTGTTGAATTTAAACGATGGTGCGTTGGTACTAAGGGGCCCGAAGTGTGCAAAAGAAACTGTTCCTCACACCGTTAACACCGCCAGCGGCCCGAGCTTTTGATACAGGGCGGGGTCGATCCAGGCTTTCATGTTGTTTACATCAAATTCTAGCCCTGCCATGTGAATGATGGAGCAGAAATTGAGACTCATCAAACCAGGGAACTTTTTCCACTCTTCTAATGTCCAGTTTTGGATAGCCTGTGCAAACTGTAGCCTCAGTTTCCAGTTCTTAGGTGACAGGCGTGGCACCCCCTGCAGTCTTGTGCTGCTGTCGCCCATCTACTTTAAAGTTTGATGTGTTATGCATTCAGAGATGCTCTTCTGCATACCTTGGCTGTAATGAGTGGTTATTTCAGTCACTGTTGCCTTCCTGCTGACTGGATATTTTCTCTTTTTATTGACCTGATTCTCTGTAAACCTTAGAGGTGATTGTAGAGGAACATCTCAGTAGAGCAGAAGTTTCTTAAATTTCTGTATTTTGAAGTTTCTGCATTTAGTTGCTGGCATGTGATTGGTTGATTAGATTAGCATTAATGAGCAGTTGAACAGGTATGCCTAATGAAGTGGCTGGTGTGTGTATTTGCTTGCACTAATGGCATTTTATGCCAGTCAGGATCATCGTAGGCGATGGCTCGGGGCTCTCCCTCTCCTCTCGTGTGCACACGTGAAGAGCCAGAGAGCAGCAGCAACACCCAGAATAGAAAAGATCAGATACAGCATGAAATAAGGAGGCGGGTCAGAGGTGTGTTGTTAAACACGCTGCGTATTTGTGGCAACTGTAGGCAAGTTAAAGAAGCTTAAATAGTGTGCTCTATATGAGATAACCAATTGAATGTGTAGAATTGGAGCAATTAGCTTATGTTAGATGTCACTGAGCTCCGCTGATTTTTTGACCTCCTCAGCTATATTAGCAATCCAGGAGTGGATGCTTTTAGTGAGTAGTTATGGACTCAGTTCTACTGTTGAACCTCTTCTTATACCAAAACAACTTTTAAAAAAGAATAAAAGTGAGCTACATTTGCAGTTAATGATCTTGTAAAAGATGCAAGCCGTGAATACACGGTGTTATGTCTTTGTTAAGAAAAATGGGCATGCTTTTAAAAGCACAAGATATTGCCTAAAGCATATTGCATAGTTTAAGGAACACCTCTAAACCGTGCAGCTTAGAGCGTTCTCCTTTTTTCTTCGTTGTTCTTCTCCGTCCAAACTGCCTGGTAGCACACTCAGAGGAACCTGACCGGTGACAGATCGAGACCCAGATTCTACTGTTATGTACATATTATGGAAAATGGGAAGCGGGCTCCAGCGGTCTGGTAACGACATTTTTTTTTTTTTTGTTTTAACCTTCACACTGCCAGCGGCATACCTTAAGGACATTTACAGTATTAGACTTCCAACGGCTAGCCTACCACTGCAAACTAAACGACTTTGGAAGGTTGTGTCTTGAAGATCGAGGGGAGCACCATGAATTTTACACCACGGTGTGTTTGCAGGTTCTGAAGAATTCAACTGCGTATGTGATTTAAGCTTTATAAAGGCTTTAGTGTGCAGCGGAAGCTGTGTAAAGTCTGCTAAATGCGATGTCACCTGATTCAGCTACAGTTGAGTCTGAAATCTTGAAGTTTGAAACTGAAAAAAACCTGAGGGTGGGGAATAAGAAATAAGCGATCTCTGTAGGCTCCTCATTTCTGCTGCAAGCTTGCAGCTTCAGGCTGCATTAGCTGCTACCAGCATAACTATGGATGCATTAAGCAGAACAGGATAACTGAACTCTGAGATCCACTAACTGAAAATTGCTCTCCCGGTGCATGAGCTGAAAAACTTTTCTACCTTCCAACTTCGCTTCCTTGATGAGCAGACAGGCACTGGCTACGCCTAATGGGAAAGTACACTCAGCCACTTCATTAGGTATGCCTTGCTGGTACTTGGTTGGACCAACTTTTGCCTTCAGAACTGCCTGAATTCTTCATGGCATAGGCTCAGCAGGGTGCTGGAAACATTCCTCAGAGATTTTGGTCCACCACATCTTCACCGTGCTCTCTTGGATTGAGATCTGGTGACTGTGGAGGCTGTTTAATTGCAGTCATCTTATTGTCATGTTCAATAAATCAAATCAATTCAACTTTATTTATACAGTGCCAGTTCTCAACAAAAGTCGCCTCAAGGTGCTTTACACTGTACGGTAAAGACCCTACAATATTAGAGAGAAAACCCCTATGAGCAAGCACTTGGTGATGGTGGGGAGGAAGAACTCCTTTTTAACAGGAAGAGGGTGTCTGTCTCCTGAATACAAACTGAGAGCTGGTTTCACAAGAGTGGGGCCTGATAGCTGAGGGCTCTGCCTCCCATTCTACTTTCAGGAACCACAATTAGACCCACACTCTAAGAGCAAAGTGCTCTATTGGGAAAATAAGGTCTTTAAGATAGGATGGGGGACTAATCACTTAAGACGCTGTTTGTGAGTAGAAGGATTTTAAATTCAGTTCTGGATTTTTAACAGAGTCAGTGAAGAGAAGCCGCAGTGTGGCAGAAATATGTCATTCTAGTCCCTATTAGCACTCTCGATGTAGCATTGTGGATCAACTGAAGGCTTTTTAAGGGAGCTTTTTGAACAGCCAGACAGTAATGAATTTCAGTAGTCAAGCCTAGAAGCAGCAAATGCTCAAACCACTCTGAGGTCGGATGTTTCTAATTTTAGAGATACTGAAAGTGATAATAAAAGAAGGCAGTAGTACATATTTATTTTAATGTGAGCGTTAAAGGACTTATTGTGGTCAAAAATGATGATGGAATTACACTGAATCTATTCCCTTTAAAAGCAATTTTTAGCATTTTTCTGTAGTAAAATGTTGTGGTCAGCCGTGTCTGTTTGAGATGATTTGAGATTTGTGACATGCCGTGATATCCTGCTGATAAAAGCCGTCACGAGCTGGACACACTGTGGTAATAAAGGGATGGACATGATCAGGTAGGCTGCGGTGCCTAAACAATGCTCAGTTATTAACAAGGTGCCCCGAGGGTACCAAGAAAATGCCCCTCACAGTGTTAAACCACCACTAACACCAACCTATACTGCTGATACACAGCAGGGTGGATCACTGCTTTCATGTCGTTTACACCGAGCTCTGACCATCCAGATGTCACAGCAGAACTCGAGACTCATCAGACCAGGCAACTTTTTTTTTTCCAAATCTGTTTCCAAATCTTTTTTTTCCCAAAGTTGTAGCCTCAGTTTCCTGTTCTTAGTCAACAGGAGTGGCACCTGGTGTGGTCTTCCTCTGCTTTAGCCCATCTGCTTCAAGATTCAGCCAGCTGTTAAGTCAGAGGTGCTCTTCGACATACATTGGTTATAAATAGTGGTTAATAACTGTTGCCCTCCTGTTAGAGAACTGCCACGTGCTGGTTATTTTTTCTTTGTAAACCCAAGAGATGGCTGTGTGGGAAAAGTCCAGATCAAAAGTTTCTGAAATACTCAGACCAGCCTGTCTGAGTCCAGCAAACATGCTATGTTCATTTGAATCACCTTTCTACATGCATCCAGACATGCATGTAGACATGTAGACGTGATCATCTTGATCTTGTCTACATGTCTACATGCATTGAGTTGCTGCCGTGTCATTGGCTAATTAGATTTTTATGTTAATGAGCAGTTGGCTGTAAAGCTTCATGGATAAAGAACTGACTTGTTGCAGTTCAAAGTGTCCTGCCAGTGGAAAACATTTGGGTTTTTTTGGGCCACTGGGAGTGTTTTGGTTGTAGTACCCACAACTCGCCACAGTCGGTGGCACTTTATCAATCCAGCAACTCACAGAGGCACTGGTAGAACATGAGAACTCTTAGAACCCAGAGTCGTATTTCTGTGACGCAGCAACAACCTGCTTTACTGTGCCACCCTCGTGCCTTATCCAGCTCTCTCAGTACATCACATTCAGATCTTCATGTATGCAGTCAGTGACGGGGTTGCATTATGGGTAGGCAACAGATGTTAATAAGAAAGAATGGAATAAGATTTTTAAAAAGACTGTGCCTACACTAATATCTATTAACACAGTACTGTGCTGTAGAGTGGTGTTTTCTTCTTTATTGTAAAAATTAGCAATGACTTGATTTTTTTTTTTTCCCATCATTTTGTTCAGTGAGCGTGAATGTTATTTTTCCCTTCATTTATAATTAAAATAGCTAAAAATCTGCGCCACAAAGGCTGGAGACTGTGTGAATATACGTGCGGCTCTTTATCATTCAGGTTTCATTGATTTCCTGCTCGGTGGAGTGTGAGTGCAGCTTCACTAAAAGCACACACATTGCACTCTGGGCCACACCAGCGTGGCCTTGCTTTCCAGTGCATCAAACACTTTGTTGTTGTTATTCTCACTTGTTGTGATTAAAGTTCTGCATGATTATTCATTCCCTCCAGAACACACACATATATATACATTTTTTTTTTTTTTCCACTTTCCCATTTATAGGTTTGAGGGTTTTAAAAAAAACCAGATAGTGCTAATCAGGCGTATTAATATTTAGAGGGAGAGAAGCGTTTTGGTAATAACCATGACAGGAGCACATTATGGTTTGGGGCTGCGGCACATCAAAGGGCCGTTTGAAAGAGCCGTTTATTTATTTGTTGTTTTGAACGGGAGACCACTTTTATGTCTGACCTTGTTTCTGTGTGAACTCAACGCATTAACTCTGCTTTGTATTTGAGCTTACAGGTAAAAAAAAAAAAATAAATAAATAAAAAATCATTCCACGCGACCTTGCACATTCGGAAGCGTAGATAACGGGGAGGATTTCACATAACAGCCCGGCATTTGAACATTTTGTTGTCTGCGCAGTTTATCAATGCTTTTACACATTTTAGAGCACGCCCGCACGCACTACTACCGCAGTGACACTGGTGTACGTGTGTGGGTGGGTGGACTTTTTTTAACTTGTGTTTTTCTCGCTCTCTCTCTCCCCCTCTCCTGTAACATCAAAAAAGGTGACCCCCCCCATTTTAATTTTCCATTATGGTTCAATTGTGATTGCTTGAAAATTTTTCCCACAAACTTCTGTTTCCACAGCAGAGAAGAAGCAGCTTGATGCTTTTATCGTTCCTCAAAGATGATAATGACTTTGGTACCTCGAAGAATCTTGTAGTATACAAAGTGTTGCATCAGCTACAGCGTAACGTGCACACTCAGACAAAATAAATGTTTGAAATGGCTGCGCTAAGAAATGTTTCTTATCTTTTTATCCGCCGTGCAGAGTGCAAGTTCCACTGCACCAATGGGAATTGCTTGCGTCTGGGCTCGCTGATCTGCAACCAGCTGAATAACTGTGGGGACAACAGCGATGAGGAGAACTGCCCCGTGGTCACCCAGCACCCTCCGCCAGGCATCTTCAACTGTGAGTGCTGCGGGGTGCTGCTACACCTCCGTGCCTCTCTCTGTGTACCTTAAACCATCAGACCACACTTCCCCATCCTCCTCTCTGTGCTGTTCCACTCTGTTTCTTCTCTGTTTTAGTGGGCGTGTCAGACTTGTGTTCCTATCACTTGTGCACACTGTCAGTGTCGCTGCCGCCGAGTGAGGTGACAATCGGTGGGGTGTCCAGTGGCAACATTTGGTGAACTTCATTTAATTACTTCATTTAAAGTTTCTGCTAATGCATACAAAGCATTTCCTGCTGCTGCAGCTTCACATTAAAAGCGTTTAGCTGGCAAAGCAGTGAGCCTAGCACTCACTGCTAGCATTCATCAAAGCACTTTTGACATATTTTTTTTTTCTTTGAACCAGCACTGCAGTGCGTTCCTAATGAAGCCCCATATGAGTTGAAAATTGGAGGAAAACCTGTGTGTTCTTTGTTCCATATCTGGAGATCTGCATTAGTTTCTTTTGTCAACCAAACTACCCGTCATTCACCCGTTTTGCTATTGTTACCAGCAGCCACGGTGGTTCCATTTAGATGTCTTTTCAAGCATTCCAGTCCAATAGCACGCAGTCTGGCAGTAGCAAACCTAGAGTGCTGGTGGAGCGACCCTGGAGCACTTTGTGTGAGCAATGCCCAAGTTAAGCCAACCAAGTGAAGTTGAAACAAACCGAAGTGAGAACAGCTAAGCAGTGCAGTGTTTAGAGTGTTTGTGCAAATACAGACTAATCATTCAGAGATTGTTTTTAGGGCTGAAAGGAGCAAAGTATGAAAACACCCCAAGTATAAGAAACATAGAGTACATATAAAGATGTAACAAACAGTGGTGCCACCCACTGACTTGCTTTGCGGATGAATTGAAGGCTCTAATTGTTTTATGGTCAATTCCAACCTTTCTCTGTGGAGTCACGCTCTTTCAGTATGGGATAAGATTAAAAACCACGCACTGCATGACAAGATGTACATAGCCACTATGATATCACCCACTGGTTTTGAGGAGCAACAGATGGGTTCAAGGTGGGATCATAAAGGATCAGCTCTGGGCCCCTTCTTGTTCGCAGTGATGATGAACAGGTTGACAGATGAGGTCGGGCAGGAGTCTTTGTGGACTTTAATGTTCGCAGATGTCATTTTGGTCTGTAGTGAGAATAGGGAGCGGGTGGAAGAGAGCCTGGAGAGGCGGAGGTATGCTCTGGAGAGAAGAGGAATGAAAGTCAATAGAAGCAGGACAGAGTACGTGTGTGTGAATAAGAGTGAGGCTTGAGGATGTCACAGAACACAAAACTGGGACTCAAAAATGGAGGACGCAGATCTAAAAATTCAGCGGTTTTAATAAAAGATTTTGACTTAGTAACAATCAGAATGTGCAAAAATCTTTTCTCCAGGTAGTCACGGTTTGGTTCACTTGAGAATCTCCCCTCAGTCCAGGTTAAAGTTCCTCACCAGTTCACAGGTCAGAGAGCTCAGAGAGGTAAGCTGGCATAAGAGTGTGTTAGGCAGGCAAGCTTTACAGGTCCAGGCATGCATGCAGGAGGGTCTCTACAGAGGACAAGCAAACCAGAATTAATCCAAGAAACAAAAGGAAATAAAAACAAACCATGAAGCAAAGAAACATAGCCTGGCTTACTACACAGCGTAGATCGCTAACACTCTGGCAAAGAGTAGAGGCAAGGTTCAGTGGTTATATTGACACAGAGGTGATTGCTAACCAGACATGGGCGCACCCCCAGAACTCCTCTTTTGCCACACCTCCTCAGGAGTTAGTCTCATATACACTCGTAGTGATAGAGAGCAAAAAGAGAGAGACAGATAGAAATTGGGTCAAAACCCAAGAACCAGTGAACCATGACAGAGGAGTGGTGAAGAAGCAAGGACAGGTAGTAAAAGTGCACAGAGCACAAGAAAAGTGAAGAGGAGAGTGCAGGCAGGTCGTAGTGGGTGGAGGCGAGTGTCAGGGGTGGTTCGTGACAGAAGGATAGCAGCAAGAGTGGAAGGGAAGCTTTAAAGAGTGTGGTGAGACCTGCTGTGATGTATGGTTTGGAGACGGTGGCACTGACAAAAAGACAGGGGGTAGAGATGGAGGTGGCAGAGCTGAAGATGCTGAGATTGAGAGTGACCAAGATGGACAGGATTAGAAATGAGTCCATCAGAGGGACAGCTCAGGTTGAGCAGTGAGATGGTTTGGACATGTTCAGAGGAGGGATAGTGGATATATTGGACAAAGGATGTTGAGGATGGAGCAGCCAGGCAGGAGGAGAAGAGGAAGACCACAGAGAAGATTCATGGATGTAGTGAAGGAGGACATGCAGAGGGTTGGTGAGAGGGAAG
>VUQH01039448.1:24346-42891 GCA_015106775.1 Etroplus canarensis
CAGATGACATTGTGATCTGTAGTGAGAGTAGGGAGGAGGTGGAGGAGAGCCTGGAGAGGTGGAGGTATGCACTGGAGAGAAGAGGAATGAAAGTCAGTAAAAGCAAGACAGAGTACATGTGCATAAATGAGAGGGAGGTAGGTGGAGCGGTGAAGATGCAAGGAGTAGAGGTAGCAAAGGTGGATGAGTTTAAATACTTTCAGTTCAAGTCAGTTTTATTTACACTACCAGTCAAAAGTTTTAAAACACCCCAATTTTCCACTTTTTTATTAAGATTCAAGCCGTTCAAGTCTAACGAATAGCTTGAAATGGCACAAAGGTAAGTGATGAACTGCCAGAGGTTAAAAAAAGTAAGGTTACCTAAATCTGAACAATAAGGTGCAGTTCAGAACTATACAAAAAGGCATCTTGATGTATGCTCAATCATCCAGGCAAGTAATACTTGAAACGTTTCTCCTACGGAAAACTTTGTGTCCAGATGAACAGAATCAATTTTTGAAGTATACAAAAAGGCCTTTTTCAGGAAACAAGCAACATGTTAACAACTTAAAGCTGTTCTGCAGCAGTGGAGGTAGATCAAGCCTTGAACCCAGGATAACAAGGAACAGACACAGTACAAAGATAATAAACACAAGGACTCAAGGGAAACATGAACCAACACACCGAGAATAGAGACAAGGAGGCTGAATACTGTGGTGACCCCTAATGGGAGCAGCCTAAAGAAGAAGAAGAAGAAGAAGAAGCAGTTATGGCAAAAGGTGAGCTGGAAATGAGCAGAACAGTTAAAACAGAATTACAGGCTGTGAAAAAATAAGTAGTTTGTAGAACCATCTTCAGCAGCAATAACTTGAAGTAATGGTTTTCTTTATGACTCTATCAGTCTCTTACATTGTTGTGGCGAAATTTTGAACCACTCTTCTTTACAGAATTTCTTCAGTTCATTGAGCTTTGTGTTCATTTTTTCATGCAAAGTTCTCTGAAAGTCTCACCACAGCATTTCAATCGGGTAGAGGTCTGGACTTTGACTGGGCCATTGCTTGATTCTGTTCTTTTTCAGTCATTCTGTTGTAGATTTGCCAGTGAGCTTGGAGTCATTGTCCTGTTGCATGACCCAGTTTCGTCCAAGTTTTAGCTGTCATCAGACAGGTGGCCATTGGACTCTGACTTATACAGAAAAGTATTTGGAGGACATCTCTCTGATACTTTGGCATACCGAGGAGTTTGTGGTCGACTCAATGCCTGCTAGGTGCCCAGGTCTTGTGACCGCCAAATAAACCCAAATCATCACTCCTCCACCATCGTGCTCGACAGTTGGTATGAGATGTGCTGTGTTTGGTTTTCTCCAAAAGTGCACTGTGCCAAACATCTCCAGATTTTGTCTTGTCTATCAAAAGGACAATACTCCAGAAGTCTTGTGGTTTGTTCAGATGCAACTTGGCAAAACCTAATCAGTGCTGCTATGTTCCTTTTAGAGACAAGAGGCTTCCTCCCAGCAACCCTTTCAAACAAACCATACTTGTTGAATACTTTTTTTTTCACTTGACTGGAGGTTATATATTTTTTTCTTTACTTATTTTTTAAAATGTTTTTCTATCTGTTTTTATGTGTTTAACTGTAAAAGTAGGTTAATCACAGACATTCACTATCTTAACAGTTTCACTTTGGTTTATGCATATATTGGAAGGAAAAATAAAGCCTGGTTCTTGGTTCCGGTGGGGTTCAACCTGTGCCAGAAGAGGCACCCTTTCATGAAGCCACAGTATGGTCCTCTCAGAGGTTTGGTTAGGATTTCCTGTGTTTTCACTGATGACATTGATTGATACTCATTCCGTTGGCAAAGGCATTAGGTGAGGTATGTATCCACATTTTTTCCCTCATACTGGGAAGACCAGGGTGCTTTCCTTGTGTGGTGGTGAAGTTGATTCTCGTCCAGCGTTATCCAGTTATCATCTTTCCAAATTAAACTTTGATGAAAATAACTCAAATCAGTGTGGAGTAATTTCACTAAATCCAAATCAGAACTATTCAAATTTCCCTTCTTTTCATGTGTCAGCATTGAAGTTTCTGTTAAGTGCTTTTTAATATGTAGCTTTGTGATGTGCCTACCCGATTAGATCAGTCAGTTTCATGTTTTTCAATAGGTGGAATGATACTGTCCTTTGTACAGATGACATGTCCAGACACCCACTTTAATTTGATGTTTTAAGCCTCGAGTGGGTGAGGCCATATGTTCTGCGATTGAAGCTGAACCTATTTATCAAGCCCCCATTATTAAATCCATCCCAGTGGCCATTGCTATCCTAGTGTTGGTGATCCTAGAACTGTATTATCTTCTCCCACCCAGCCCGCTCTTAAAAGCATCTCCAGAGCATTTTTCCTACGTCGTCTTTGCTTTTTTTTTCCTCACCCGAGGCTCTCCAACTGTCTCTGCGTCTATTTCCTCCCTGCTTTTCATCACTTAGCCTAATCTCATGGTTGAACAGGCCTCCGGTCAGCTGTCTTCTTTTCGTCTTTACTCTCACATTTCTATCTACTATTTTCTCCCTCATTCCCCACTCTTCTGTTCCTTATTCTCCCATGTCCCCTGCCTCTTTCTTTTTGCCATCTCATCTTCCTTTTCACCCACTTTTGACCCCAAAACCCGTGTTGGGTGACTTGCTGTGTAATTATTGTGTCAACATTGTCGGCGCCTCGCTCTGTGCAGCTGTTGTCGATGCCAGGACTTGCACTCCACTGTGACTCGGAGGTCAATTAGGCAGCAAGTGAATGTAGCTGCAGGATGCTGTTAATTGAATTGGGCCGTCGGGTTTTAAACATTGATTGTGGAGGGATGGTTGATGAGTTGATCATCGCCGCGGCTAGACGATGGCGACCTCCACACCGCAGACATGCCTGGGAACTGTGTATGTGTTTTGAGTCCAAGTTGAAATTGCTATATAAGTGGTCCTAACCCATTTCCAGTGTGTAGATTCTGTATTTCCATCTACCTTGGTGACTGCCTACCTGTGTACGGAGCAAAGATTTAGATTTTGGACTTTCTAACACACTCCTGGAAGCTGCATTTGGGTCCTCTCACTGAGAACTATCGCACCCTCTTGCATGCTATATCCAGGCAGCAGCCTCGGTTAAATCACACTAATTCCAGTAGTAGGAATGGATCTAAAGCAGACTATGCTGCTGCTTTGTGCTTTGTGAGAAAGCACAAAGCAGCGTGATTCTCATGACATTGCTTGGAATTGATCTCAAGTTTTTGGTGGAGAGCAACAAAATCTGCGAATGGCTATTTACAAGGGCTACATGCACTAGCCACTTTATTGGGTACGCTTTACCAGTACTGGGTTGTATTCCCTTGCGGCTTTAGACCTGTCTTAATTCTTTGTGGTATCGATTCCACATTTGCTGGAAACGTTCCTCACAGATTCTGGTCGGTATTGACATGATATCATCACACAGTAGCTCAGGATTTGTTGGCTGCTCATCCATGACGCGAATCTCCTGTTCCACCGCATCCCAAAGGTGCTCTATTAGAGTGAGATCTGGTGACCGTTGTCCGATGTTCAAGAAACCGCTTTGAGATTATTGGAGCTTTGTGACATGGCAGATTAGCCGACTGGAAGCAGCCATCGAAAGATGGAGACACTGTGGTCGTAAATGGTAAACGGACTGGTAATTATATAGCACTTTTCTACTCTAAGGACTCAAACTCACATTCATACAGCGCTTTATTCGGTGCCTTTAAGCGCATTTTAACTATCATGCACACATTCACGCTCCAATGGATGCATCGGGAGCAATTTGGGGTTTGGTGTCTTGCCCAAGAACTCTTCAGCACGTAGATTGTAGAAGCCAGAGATCGAACTGCCAACCTTCCTGTTGAAAGACGACCCGCTCTACCTCCTGAGCCGCCCCTGAACAGGTAAGGACATGGACATGATCCGTAAAAATACTCAGGTAGGCTGTGACCTTTAATTGATGCTAAATTATACTAAGTGGTCCTAAGTGCCAGTGAACGGTCCCCTACACCATTACCCCACTAGTGGCAGCCTGAGCCTTTGGTACAAGGCTTTTATGGTATTTTTGCCAAATTCCTACCGTACCATCAGAATGTCACAGCAGAAATCAAGACTCATCACCCCAGGAAACATTTTTCCAATCTTCTGTTGTCTCCTGTCCTTAGCTGACAGGAGTGGTCTTCTGCTGCTGTAGCCCCTCTGCTTTAGGGTTCAACATGGTGAGGTTTCAGAGATGCTCTTCTGCACTGTGGACATGAGAGCATGTCTAATAATGATCTCATTTTCATATGCAAACCAAAACATTTTTTGATAATTTGCAATGCAAAATATTATTTCCTCAATGCCTGCCTGGGTAGTTTTATGATGATATTTATTGGTTTAATTGTTTTACTCTATTCAACTGTGGTATTGCAGTCAAAAAAGTCCCCATGGAACAAATGTAATCCAGTTCACAAAAACAGCTTCAAACGTACGCCAATTTTAACTGGCCAAATAAAATACCTAATCATCTGATGTCATCAGTCAACACTGAAGTTCCATCACAAGGCCCTGCGGTTGGTATTTAAACTCTTTTCACCGTGCACTGTAAGAGAGCGGTCAGCTCTCCAGGCTCGTCAGGAGAGCGCCCTTCCTTTGATTGTGTCACAGGATCCCTGAGGCCGTGGATGGTTTTGCACCGAAACATCTCACACTGTTAGTGTGTTGCTAATGAAGAGAGCAAACGTTTGTCATTCTCTGTGATCAATGCTTTGCTGATCAGTTTGACATGTGTTTAGAGTTTTAGACTGATGACAGCTGACAGCTGATGACTTTCAATAGAAAATGCATTGTTGTCAATTCGCCACAGCCATCTCAACATAAAACATCTGCTAGTGTATATAACAGCAGGGAGCTTCTGTGCTGCCAAGAGATGTTTTTGTGACACTTTTGGGATCGGATGACTGACCTGATTTTGACCTACATGCATAAAACTCCCTGTACATTTTTTTGGTTCTAGTTTGAACAGCAACCACATACAGTGATTCTTGTCCAACATTTAGAGTTTGTTTTGTTGTTGTTTTTTTATAATTAAACCAGCGCATTCTCTGGAAGTTCGTGGTTCTGAAAGTCTGTGTTGGGTTTATTTGTAAATGCTGTCTAGCAGGTTGAATTTCTGGTTCAGGGATGTTTTCAGAGATGCCACAAAATGTGAAATCAGAAAATGTTATCGGAAATAAACGCCATACCCAACTAGGAGACACACACTGTATGGACAAAAGCATTAAGGATACACCTCTTAATAATTGAATTCGGTCAGTCCTGTTGCCACAGGTGTATAAATTCATGCGGTCTCCCATTATAAACATTTGTGAAAGAATGGGTCGTTCTAAAGGGCTCGCTGAATTCCAACGTGGTACTGTAATAGGATGCCATGTTTGCAGCAAGTCGGTTTGTGAAATATGGTAGCTTCTAGATAGTCTACGATCAGCTGCAAGTGGTTTTATTGCAAAGTGGAGGTGTTTATACCATGACGATTTAACAAACTTATGCCGACGCATTCAAAAAATATGCTAGCGTACTGCCGGCATTCACAGCTCGAAGCCTGTTTGTACCACTCCTCTTAAACGCACCACATACGCAATTATTCGGCAGCTGTGTGTTAGAAACATGTTCAGTTCGACTGGATCACGTCAAATACTTCTGCAAACGGCAGTATGCGAAGTGGAAACACGTGACGTGTCAAATCACATCGCTTTATCTGGTGGTCTGATGGATGAGTCTGTGTTTGGTGAAAGCCAGGAGAACGTTACCTGCCTGACTGCATTGTGCCAACAATAACGTTCGGTGGGGTTGACAATGCTATGGGATTCCCTTTGTGGGGTTGACCTCGGCCCCCAGCTTGTGGTCAAGGTCCCTTGTAGTGAAACCTTTCAAATTTGTGGGAACAGTTTGAGGAAGGCTCCTTTCTGTTCCAACATGACTGTGACTGAGCACAAGGCAAGGGCCATACAAGCATGGTTGAATGAGTTTGGTGTGGAAGAACTTGACTGGACCGCACAGAGGTCTGACCTCAACCCCATCCCACGCCTTTGGGATGAACGAGAACAGAGAATGTGTGCTAGGTCCTCTCCTCCAGTATAAGTGTCTGACTTCACAAATTCACAAAATGTATATAATTTTTATTTTTATTTAATGGTGTGTCTTTATGGTGCTACGGTGCTGCTAGAGTTTTTAATTCCCCAAGGGAACCTCCTGGGGGCTCTTCTGGGTGAATGGGGAAAAATTCCCCACAGACACGCCCTAGAATCTTGTAGAAAGGCTTCACAAAGAGTGGAAGCTGGGACCAACTTCATATTAATACTTATGGATTTAGAATAGGATGTCATAAAAGCTCCTGTAGGTGTAATGTATAGCTGCCCTGTATCGATATGGTGGCTGCAGTGAAGAACATTTTCTCATGACTAGTTAAATTTAAAAGATTTTAAAATTTTAATATGCAGTTGGTTTACAAAATATGCTTTTTTATAACTTTGCAAAGTAAAGGCAGTTATGTTATGTGTGTCAGGGTTTGTCGTCATCGTGTCAGGTGTGGACCCCAACGCAGGACTCATGGACAGGCGAGGTAAAACTCAAAAGGACTTTATTTGGTTCTGCAGCAACAACACTGCAGATCAAAGACACACGGATGAGAGCAGGATCGCTCGGGTGACGACAGGGAAGGTATGAGGGGACCGACCGGGGGGACAGGACTAAAGTAGACGAGAACGGAATCACTAACGAGGAACAGGTGGGGACGGCACACAGCTGGGACCAATTAAGGGCAGGAAGACACACAGGACGCTGAACACCAGGACAGAGGGTTTACCACAACAAAACAGGAAACGATGCAGACTGGGACGAAGACCACTAGGGAGACAGGCCAGGCAGGAAACAAAAGGAGGGGGGACCGGCTCCAAAACAGACCGGGAGGGCCGAACCATGACAATGTGAGGGGGGGGAGTTCATTTTTTCAAATTTTAAAACTGTATTGAGAACTTTCAGTGCACATTTTGCACTCATTAGCACTAACTTTCGTACTAACTTTATATTTAACCAGAATCAGAGTCAGAATACTTCGTTAATGATGAGAGCAACACTGTGTGTCCCAGAAAAATGGGATCCAGGCCTGTAATTTCACCCATGGTTGCGTTGATGTGACAACACGATTTTGGGAAAGCACCAGGGGAGGCCAGATTTCAGGAGGGGTGCGGTGCCACCCAAGGCCCCCCATTTAGCCACAGCTCTGCTACATTGTCAAAGATTAGATTTGATGGCAGATGATCGGCCGATGAGGCGCAGAGCCGCAGTCGCATTCAGATGAACAGATGATTAGTTGGGTTTGCATGTCATTAGCACAAATTCACTGGAGGACTGCGTGTGTCATCTTCAGTTTTACTATGTTATTCCTGAAAGGAATCTCTTGAATGGACATGTTCAGTGAGTATGTGTGTGTGTGTGTGTGTGTGTGAGAGAGATGGGTGGGATTTCCAGCTCATTAAGATTCAGATTAGTGAAGTTGTCCAGTTGTTGTCCTCGGGCTCTCTGTGGAGCAGCCTGCTTTCTGTGTGGTTCAAGGATTTACTCTGAGCAGACACAACATGAGAAACACTTGGGAAAGCACTGGATAAACACATTCATCAGGACCTCCCTCTTCCTTTCTTTTATCTTTCTCACATTTACTTTCTGTAGTTGGTGCTTTCATCTGTTTCTGCTGTCTTTCTTTGTGTCTCACCCTCCTTTCCCATACCCGGTGGCGGTCTTTGTAGCCTGCTTAATGGTTTTTCCGGCCGTGCTCAGGTCAGAGATGAGTGGCGCCTGGCTGTAAGTCTGCCAGCCCAGTTAAAGCTGACAGCAGCTGCGGATGCTTAAGACCCCAGTTGCCGTCGCCCCTCGTCACATCTCCGCTTAACAGTAACAACTCAAACTCCCGTCCTTCCATATGGTCAGCTCCAAAGGCGAGCTGCCTGTTGAGTCAGAGAGGTGGCTGAAGTGATTGTTCAGTCCTTTTTGGATATTCATGAGGCTTTAACATAGGGGATGTGCTTGATTTATTTTACTTTGAGAGACTGGTCAATAGTGGAGGGTGGTGGAGTGTTGAGTAAATTGAGTGCACTTCAAAATATCTCCAAAATGCCAATGAAGAAAAAAATAGGCTTATGTTGCATGAATGTCATTCATTGTTGAGGCTGTTGGGGGGCGTTGAGAGCGTTTCTCTGGTTTTAAGTTGTTTTCTGCATAAAAATAACATTAAAGGGGAACTTTCTTGTCATGAGGAGTGCAGACCAGCTTGTGGAAACCGTTGCATATTGTCCTCTCAAGGGAGGTTTTTTTTTTAAGTCCGATCAAGTGGAGTCAGATGGTGCTAAAAACTTGGAACATGGAGTTCAAAACATGTGGGTGTTTCAAATGGAAAGGAGTCAGTGCTACCAAGCATTATGGATATTAGAGGATACAGTAATTTTACAGCTTAGGGGATGCTAAGGACAAAACAATATGTGAAAAGCTAAGTACACACCATGACTCAACAGCTTCTAGAACAAGCTTTAGCAGCAATAACTGAAAGGAATGACTGTATCAGTCTCTCACGTTGTTGTGGAGTTATTTTGGCTCGCTCTTCTTTAGAGTGTGGCTTCAGTTCATTGAGGTTTTTGGGGATTGGTTTATGCACAGCTCTCTTAAGGTTCCGCCACAGCATTTCAGTAGGGTTGGGGTCTGGACTTTGACTGGGCCATTACAACACTTTGATTCTTTTCTTTTTTAGACATTCTGTTGTAGATCTGCTTGTATGCTTGGAATCATTGTCTTATTGCATGGCCCAGTTTCTACTAAGCTTTAGCCGTCATCAGACAGATGGCCTCACATTTGACTCTAGACTACTTTTAAAATGCTAACTCAGGCCTGACACGTATCTCTTGGTTTTTTTAGCAGTTTCTCTGAGCATTGACCTTGGGGTGAATTTGCTGGGACGTCCACGCCTAGGAAGATTGTGGCATTGCGTTAGCACACACCTGAATGCTCCAGACCAGCAGACTGCCAAAATCTGTGCTTTTATAGATGTGGTTACACTGGCTGATCATCACTTAGTTAAGTGCATTTACACCCAGCTGCTACTCACCCTCTTAATTCCTATGGCAAGTAAGGGTGTACTTAGTTTCTCACTGGACTCTACGCAGTCCTGTGAAAACTCGTTTTCATGACAACATCTCAGCCCCTCCTGCTTTATTTTTTACTGATCTTTTCTAATATTCACCTTATGAAAGTTCCCATTTAACAAAAGCTGTAATCACTGAAATCCCTTTTAGTGTTTATTGCAAAACTAAAGTTTTAAATTCCCATTCAAATAAGCTTGTTTTGCCTGTCTTATTCCTAAATAATGTATAAATAACGTACCGTACCTCATATTGTCATACTGTTTTTGAAGCTTTGAATACGAACGTGAATGATGGCCAGCCAACAAAGAGCTGTGTGTCATTTTTCATGTCACGTCACCCCAGAAATCATCAACAGATTGGTGCCGGGTGGTGGCAGGGGGTTGTTTTTTGTTGTTTTTCTTCGTCCCCATGAATCACGCGGTGCCGCTTTTGGATTGGACGAGATCTCCGGGCCCTGCAGCCTCACTGGAGCCGAGCCTTCCCCTTTCTGTAGCGTTTCACGTTCGGTTTTAAGTTCTCGGAATCGCTCTTTAGCAGGGGCGTGAACGGTTCTGGAGATTAACAAAGGTGAAGGCCAAGCTGTTACCCCGCGGCACTGTGCAACTTTTAAACTCTTTTAGGAGCCGCGTAACTCCTCGCTCCTCTTTCTCCTGCAGCCTTGCTGGAGTGCTGGTTGTGTTTTGTGCTTCCAGGTTTGGGAATCCAAATATTCTTTTTCAGATGTTGGAAGAAAGAGGAGTCTCCAGCGGCGGCGGCGGCGGCGGCTGCTGCTGCTGCACTGTGTATCTGGTATGTGGGTCTACTTCAGTGAGAAAACACTCCTCTCCAGTGTTTTCCTTTCGGCATAGTTTACATTCCTGCGCAGATGTAGGATGGAGGATTTTGTCTCCAGCTACCACTGTAAGAAAACAAAACGCGTTGCGATGTTTCTGTCTGGCCGGCCCCTCCTGAGTCGTTAGTATGCATAACAGGCACACTTCGGTGAACAGGTCGAGGTTGGAGGTCAAGGGTGAGTGGAGCTAATGCTTTCATGCTCTTGATTCAGCTCCTCTCGGGTGTAATACCCGCCTGTCAATTTGTTTGAGCTGCGGATTTACATAATGAATTTATATTAGCCAGTGTTCTCCACACACTCCCGTCTCTCTCTTCAGCTCCTCTCTCAGTGTTGCAATTACTCCCTTTGCTCTCTCTCCCCCCCTCTCTTTCTCTCTTCACTTCCCCTTGTTCTCCCCCCATCTCTGCGCCCCTCATCCTCCTCTCATCAAGTTTACCAAGTGCCCAGAGAGCAGAGTGTTTAAATGCAAACGAGCCTCATTTCCAAACTGACGCCACAGCCCAAGTATGCCTCGCATACAACAGCCGAGCCCCGCTGAGAGGCTTCGACAAGAGATGGATGGATGGAGATGATGGAAAGAGAGAGAGAGAGAGGGAGAGAAAGTATGATGGAAATGGAGAGAGGAGTGGGGCTTCTTGGAAGTACTGTGGGAGCGTAAAATAGGATGCAGAGCAGGAGTGCGGCCTAGCTCGTAGGTGTCGGGCGCTATTGACATTCCCGCCAGAGAAGAGGTGATGAACAAGCCGCTGTCTTATTAGTCATAACATTCCTTTCACCACGCAATGATGTATTTTAATTTCTGCTCCAGCACTGGTGCCAAGTTCAACACAACTGTAGTGTCTTCTGTTTTTGCACTCTCAGTAATATTAACCTGAAAAAAAGTCTTTATTAACACTGTAATTGATCAAATCTTTGTTCCTGAGCAGAGTGCCGTTTTGCAGTATTTTGTCTGTGTATTAGCTTACAGGTGTGCAAGGACGTGTATTTGTACCGCAGATACCTAAATAAAATGCAGACTGTTCAGAAAGTCTGCTCCCTGACAGTGTGGTTAAATATATTCTATGCTACAAGGTTAGGAGAGAATAAACATTTTCGTTTACTGAAATCAAAATAAAAACTGCACTTTTCACAAAAATAAAAAGCTAAAATGAGATTGTGCGCGCACAAAAGTAACTAAAATGGTACAATGTACAGGACATGTCCTTGGTTTTTGGCAGTTTGGTCAAATTCAGAAACACAACCTGTCTGATGACACTTTGGTACGTATGTGTGGCAGGGGGTGCTGTAGCATCCCCAGCACCCCTGCTTCCCACAGCGGGGTCTTGACCGTTTTTGTGCTACTGGTGCATTTTTGTCAATTTTTGATTTTTGATTTTTTTTTTACAGATAATACAGCTAACTATTAGGTACAGGCTGTCCCAGAAGTCCAGTTTTGCTGAGTGAAATTATAATACCTTTCAGCTGCACCCTCGTATTCTCCACAAAGAGGTTGCCACAGCAGATTAATCTGCATTGGTAATTTGTCAGAGGTTTTATGCCGGATGCCCTTCCTGACGCAACCCTCCACACTGAAAGGAGCTTGTGTCCCCAACTGGAAGCTTAGTGAAATTATAGTACTGAACACTAATTAGTATGTAGCTGTGTCTGTGACACTTCAGAATGTATGCAGTAACCAGTGGGTGATGTCACAGTGGCTACATCCATCTTTTATATACAGTCTAGGCTTTAGATGCTAAATAAAACACAGTTTACATATCAGCAGCCCCATTTTAACCAGTATAACAAACCTGACCACTCCAACTGTATTAATATTAATTCCTTAAGCAACTCCCTACTTGCTCCTACTTTGTTTAGCTGGGAATCACACTACAGTGTCATGAAGGTCAGCTTGTGTGGACGTACTTTTATTGAAGGAAGCTCTAAATCTATAACATCAGTATACACTACTCTATTGAATTTGAGAAATGGCGACTGTGGAGGCCGTTTGAGTTCAGTGAACTCATTGTCGCGTTCAAGAAACCAGGTTGAGATGATTTGAGCTGGCATAGCACGTTCTCTTCCTGGAAATAGCCATCAGAAGATGGGTACACTGTGGTCATGATGGGGTGGGCATGGTCAGCAACAGTACTCAGGTAGGTTGTGGTATTTAAACCATGCTCAGTGGTACTCAGAGGTCCAAAGTGTGCCCAGGAAATAAACCTCACACCATGACGCCAGCAGCAACCTGAACTGCTGATACAAGCCGGGATGAGTCCATACTTTCATTGTTGTTTACGTCAAATTCTGCCCTACCAACAAACGCTGCAGCAGAAATTGGTACTCATCAGATTGGGAGCGTTTTTTCCAGCCTTCTTTTGTCCAGTTTTAGTGAGCCCATGCGAATCATAGCTCCAGTTTCCCGTTCTTCACTGACAGGAGTGGTACCCAGTGTGGTCTTCCGCTGCCACAGCCCATCTCCTTCAACATTCACCACGTTGTGCATCCAGAGATGCTCTTCTGCATACCTTGACTGTCATAAGTGGTTATTAGAGTTATTGTTGCTTTCCTGCCAGCTTGAGGGAGTCAGGCCGTTCTCCTCTGACTCTGGTGTTGCCCAGAGAACTGCGGCTCACTGGATATTTTCTCTTTTTTGGACCCTTCTCTGTAGACCCAAGAGATGGTTTTGTGGGAAAATCCTGGTAGATCAGCAACCTCTGAAAAACTCAGACCAGCCGATCTAATACCATCAACCACACCATATTCAAAGTCATTTAAACTACATTTTTCCCCATTCTGATGCTCGGTTTGAACTTAAGCAGGTTGTCTTGACCAAGTCTACATGCCTAAATGCACTAAGATGTATAAAATGTTGATGAAACTGCTAAAATGAATGGAGATTGGCTTTGCTCTGCCATATGGGAGAGTCCATCACAAATTTTCATTTTAGGAAATGAAGTGGCCAGGTGTTTTTTTTCATTGTATATCCAAAAAAAAAAAGTGCTTGCTGGCCAGGCAAAAGTTTGTCAAAGGGTATTTGCTCTGAATACCAGTTAACCGATACAGTACTAATCTAATTAAACTGAATACTTGATACAGCTCACCGAAAACAGCAAGTTTAGCCGTGCCAAGTAATTCAGTTTAATTAGACTGAATGCCCTGCAAATATATGCATTCATTTTGAAACCAGTTAATAAATATCACATATAAGCTATCTCTTTTTAATTGACCAAATGACTTCTATAGCTGTAAAGAGCAAAAAGTCCATTTGTTTGATATCGACATAATTTTTGTGAGTAGATGACTAGTGGGTGGCAGTGTTTATAGACACTCATTATTTGATTGGATTTTAGAATGAACAGTTGAATACAGTAGTACCCAGCCGTTTCCCTTACATAAACTGTAGAGTTGTTCCTTTAATGCTTCGTGCTGAAATGAACTGTAAAATAGCATGAACAGCCCGAACATGGTACACCTCTTCCCACTCTTAGACGGGGTGGAAAAAAAGTGTTTTGACTTCAAGGTTTAAAGTCAAAAAAAGTTGAGAAAACTATTTCAAATGTCATTTAGTAGCCATTCTAGCACTGTCAGTTATTTAATCACGCGATTAAATTGTGAAATGTAGCCGTTCCATTTTCTCTCTTCACTTAGAATAGCTTAAAAGTGAGGGTTCAGAGGTTATTCTTGACCCTGAAAATGGTAATTAAGAAAACCGTCTCACCGCAAGTTCCATTCAGGAAATCATGTGATACAATAAGAACCAGCAAAGCAGTTTCTTTTAACAGATAATGAGTTTTAATTAAATGTGTATTGAGGTTGACTGGATGCGTTGAGAATTAGTGAGGATTATTGATGAAGATTAAGAAATGTAACGGTTTTGAATCAAATGAGAAAAGTTGGTTTGAATGTATTATATTTTGTAATACGTGTATGAGCACTTTTGCTTTGGACGTCTTGCATCAATGACGAGTTATGTGCTACTCGCGCACGCAACTGTAAATCTTGCTGAGAGATGTGCAACATGTTAAAGAGGTTATATAAAGCTTTTTGATGTGAAACATTTGGACAGGAAGTGCTAAGCCGAAAAAACAGAAAGTGAGAACAGTTCATCTGACGAAAGCGAGAACCTCAGGCAACACAACAAGCGTTCAAAATGAGGATCTTCTCTCTTCGTGTCTCCTCCTTACCTCCTGCACTTTCTTCTCGGGTGGGAGGGACTAGGATGTACAAACAGAGAAGTGAGTCTCGAGTCATACGAGCGGCTCTGTGAAGCGTGTGTGATGCGCACGCTGACACTTGGTTTACTGCAGTGGCTTTCAAACTTTTTGTGAACAAGGTACATTTGTATTCATATCTGCACAACAGAGCCTGCGCATCGTCTGACCTGTTATCACATTCTCTTTTCAGACTAGCACAGTTTTGACGGTCCACGCGACCTGGCATGACAGCCACTCTGCTCCACTATACTCTGCCTTCATCGACTTGTCAGCCTTTGGTAGAGATCCAGGGCTTTTTTCACGTTAGTCAAGTTTCTCCAGAAATGATTCTTTTAGACGGACGTGAGTGTGTACAATGTACTGATACAATAAAGTAATAAGGAATTTAGAAGTTTTGGTGCAGTTGTATACTCACTGGCCACTTTATGACATACACCTTGCTTGTACCTTATTAAACCCCCCTTTGCCTTCAGAACTGCCTTCATTCTAAATTCCTCAGAGTTTTCGGTCTATATTGATGTTTTAGCACCACACAGTTGCTGTAGATTTGTTGGCTGCACATCAGTGATGAGACTCTCCTGCTCCACCACATCCCAAAAGGTGTGCCGTTGGGTTGAGATCTGGTCAAGAAACCGGTTTCAAACGATATGGTGAGTTATCGTGCTGGAAGCCGCCATCGGAAGACGGGTGCGCTGTGGTCATGAAGGTATGGACGTGGTCAACAACACCACTCAGGCGGACCGTTGCATTTAAACGATGCGCATTTGATACTAAGGGGGCCAAAGTGTGCTAAGAAAAAAATCACCCGCACTATTAAACCACCGCCAGCAGCCTAGAAGGCATGATGGATTCGTGCTTTCACGTTGTTTAGGCCACATCCTGAGCCTACTATCTGAATGTCACAGCAGAAATGGAGTCTCTTTTCCAGTCTTCTATTGTCCAGTTTTGGTGAGTCCATGCAAATGGTAGCCTCAGTTTCCTGTTCTTTACTGACAGGTTCAACATGCTGCGTACTGAGAGATATTCTTTTGCATGGTTGGTGCCTTGGTTGTAACAAGTGGTTATTAGAGTTACTGTTGCCTTCCTATTTGCATGAAGCAATCTGACCATTCTCCTCTGACCTTTGACAGCAACAAGGAATTTTTTTTCTGCTTCTCACTGGATATTTTCTCTTTTTTTGGGCCATTCTCTGAAAACCCTAGAGATGGTTATGTGGGAAAATCCCAGTAGATCAGCAATTTGAAAATAATCAGACCACCCAGACTGGCACGAATGACCATGCCAAGTTCAGAGTCACTTAAATCACCTTTCTTCCCTGTTCTGATGCTCAGTTTGAACTTCAGCAGGTCGTTTTGACCATGTCTGCATGCCTATGTGCATTGAAATCAAGAGATCACCAAAATAAATAAGACTCAGGGACTCACAGAACTTTCACTCCTGGCTTTTTTGGGCAAGACTCTCAGACTTTTCATTTAGAATCCCAAATTACTGAGCCCTGTCCTGACTAAAAGCAAAGGTCACAGTCTGGATCAAACTGAACCAGTTGCCCAGTTCGCTTCTTGTATGACAACGTTTTTTTGGAAGGTTTAAGATTTTTAGACGAGTTTCTTGAAGTATGGCAGGCTTTCAGAACTGAATAAAGTAAAAATGAGCTGCTTGGTAGAGGAGGAGATCACATTTTTAACTGAAACATGGTCCTACAATTTAATAAAAAGTCAAATAGAAAAAAGCATGTGTGAATGCTGGCACATTCCAGAAGATGAGAGAGAGGATATGCGAGGACAGGAGGGCAATGCCACCTGAAAATAAAGAATCTGCACCAGCAGAATACAAACTTTTGTGGCCTTGTGTATTTTTCTCCAATTAGACAAACGGGGATAAAATGCTAACATCCCAAACTGAGACACACGCTTGAGTTTGAAGTGTGGGAAGACGCAGCCCGTGTATGTGATGATGGCAGGAAATAGAAATGAAGGCCTTTGTACTGTATCCAAGCCACGATTTGAGAATTCATGTTTCATGTACCACCATGCAGCCCTGACGTTGCTCCCCCACACATCAGTATACACTCTGCTAGGGAGCTGTGCAGTCATTCACTTAATGCTTTGCACACACACACACACACACACACCTGACAGCGACAGGGACCTTACATCATTGTTCAAGACAAGGAGCCGCTGTAAAACTTCCCTGGAGGCCTCAAGTTTGTGCATGTGTGTCACCATGAGTGTGTAGTTCACTAACATGCTTTTGTACTGAATTTAGCTGCCTGTCTGACCCCTCCCTACCCCCTGTTTTTTTTTTTTTTCAGTTCCTTCGACTCCTCCGTGTATGCTAGGTAATGATGAGCCCCCACCCTCCTCTCTTCATACTTAGTTTGATAGACTTGTCTATCCTCCTCCTCCTCCTTCTCTTACTCCCTCAGTCTATTTGGGCCCAGTGTGTGTGCTAGGTAATGATGCAGCTGGGCCATTAAGAGCGGGGGGCTATTTGACAGCGCCCCACGCCTTTCATTCCCTGCACCCCCTCCTACACACACGCACGCATACACATACGACGATACACACACACACACAAGGCCTGAAAGGACCCAAATGAACCCCCACCGGAGTAAATGGAGCCATCGCCCTAACGCTGAGTATTTCTCTCTAGATGAGGATTGTGCATTTGTTTTGAAAAGGGAGGAGGGGGAGGGAAGGGGGGTGAGGAGAGAGAGAGAGAACACTGAAGTTGGGTCTCTCTGTCTCTCTCTGGCAAAACCCACTGACTGTCTTTCTCCTCGCTCTCTCAGCCGCCCTCCCACTCTGTCTTTCGGAGGTTGTGTATGTACGTGTTTGAAGTCTGTCCATTTGTCTTAGGGGATTGTGCGAGGCTTGTATTGACTATTGAGTGTGTTGGTGTGGAGGGGGATCTGAAGGTGTTAAAGGCTTGATTTGAATAGCCTCCATCCGTCAGCCTCGGAGGTCGGCGGGGCGATACTGGAAGTCCTGGGTGGTCCAGCGTTTTCATTTAAAACACCCGCCATTCACATACGCATTTGTCTACTGTAAGAGATGGGTGGGCGGTTGGGTGTGTACACACACACACACACACACACACACACACACACACACGCATGGGTGCTTATGTTTGTGTGGTTTAGGCTTAACTCTATATCCAGAGTTATGCAGGTAGTAAAATACTTTTACTGGTCCTCAAAGTGAGAAGAATGTTGAACTAAACTGAGGTTTAGTCTGGCAATCAATAGCCAGACTTTGATTAGGAGGGAAGAAAATGGGTTCTTGTGGCAGTAAGAAAGGCAAATACAGAGCACATGAGATAGTGAATATACAACCCCAATTGCATAAAATACAACCCAAATTCCAGAAAAGTTGGGACGTTCTTTAAATTTGAACAAAATGAAAACTAAAAGACTTTCAAGTCACATGAGCCAATACTTTATTCACAGCAGAACATAGATAACATAACAAATGTTCAAACTGGGAAATTGTACACTGTCATCCACAAAATGAGCTCATTTCAAATTTGATGCCTGCTACAGGTCCCAAAAAAGTTGGCACGGGCACAACAAAAGGCTGAAAAAGCAAGAAAGTTCAGAAAGATACAGCTGGGAGAACATCTAGCAAGTAATTAAGGTAATTGATATCAGGTCTGTTACATGATTAGCTATAAAAGAGATGTCTTAGAGAGGCAGTGTCTCTCAGAAGTAAAGATGGGCAGAGGTTCTCCAATCTGGGAAATAGTGTGTAAAAAGATTGTGGAATATTTCACAAACAATGTTCCTCAATGTCAAATTGCAAAGGCTTTTGCAAGTCTCATCATCTATAGTGCATAATATCATCCAAAGATTCAGAGAAACTGGAGATGTCTCTGTGCCTAAGGGACAAGGCCAAAGGCCTTTATTGGATGCCCGTGGTCTTTGGGCCCTCAGACGACCACATCACTCAAAGGCATGATTGTGTCACTGACGTTACTAAATGGGCCCAGGAATACTTCCAGAAACCACTGTCAGTTAACACAATCCGCAGTGCCATCTGCAGATGCCAACTAAAGCTCTATCATGCAAAAAGGAAGCCATATTTGAATATGGTCCAGAAGCGCCGTTGTGTCCTGTGGGCCAAGGCTCATTTGAAATGGACTCTTTCAAAGTGGGAAAGTGTTCTATGGTCAGACGAGTCCAAATTTGTCATTCTTGTTGGTAATCTTGGATGCTGCGTCCTCTGGGCGAAAGAGTAGGGAGACCTTCCAGCATGTTATCAGCGTTCAGTTCAAAAGCCAGCATCTCTGATGGTATGGGGTGCACAAGTGCATACGCTATGGGAAGCTTGCATGC
>VUQH01039449.1:0-15682 GCA_015106775.1 Etroplus canarensis
CAACCATATCGTGCATTGTCGGTCTTGTGTGCAGCTCAGTAACATTCAGTATTTACTGTTACTGATGCTTATCTAGGTTGTTGCTATGGATTGTATGTTTGTAGATCATATGTCTGTTCTTTATTTTTCAGTTGCAGTATGCTTATTACAGATGCAGAGGTTGGTATCTTAATGTGCACTCTTCTTCTTTTCTCTTCTGTTTCTCTCTTTTCTTCTTCTTTCTTTTCTTTTCCCTACCTGTCTGCCCTGGCAATAAATAAATAAAGAAAGAAATGTATCAACAAGAGGAGGCCATAGAGTTTATGGAGCTCCTTTTGGCAAATTAAATGTGTTTGGCACAACAAAGCATTCAGACCATGATTCTGCTTGCTAATGCTGCCAGACAGGACAGGTTAAAAAGAAAAAAAAAAAAAAAAAGAAATTACAACAGAGCAGTAAAAGCAATGACATAAAATTCTTAGATTTTTAGTCAGTTCATATCTTTTAGTGTGCTTATAGGTGGTAGCTGGATTTAGTTTGCTACTCAAAGAAGAGCTTGATCTATTAGCTGCACCATAGTTCAAATGTATACTGCCCCCCCCCAAAAAAAAGTATTGGAACAGCACGGTCAATTCATATTTTACTTATGGGTTCAGACTGCAGGAAAAAGCTCGGTGTCATGATTTCCTTCATGAAAAGATATTTGCTAGGGATCCATGGGGTTCTTCGACTAGTGCCATCCAAAGAACCCAAATGGTTGCTCAAAGCTATTTTTTCTTCTGGAAAACAAAAAGATTTTCTATGCTTCATAAATCTGCATCTTTGATCTGGTAATGTAGGCTGTTTTGACTCAGTCAGTAAGTCACTTTCAGTTTAGAAGACAATTAGTCTGAATAGAGACATAACATTAAACATTAAAGTTGTTCTTAATAAAGAGAAAGGAGAAACAGAACAAACAAGAGAGAATGACATGCAACATGTGAGTCAAATCAAAGCCACAATATTGCAACCATATGGTATGATTTATTTTTTATTTTTTTGGCTTAATAATGTGAAATATAAATATGTATTAAATAGAAAAAGCATTGTTTTCTCATCTACAGCTAGAAAACAAATGAGCAAATCATTTTTCTTTTATGTCATATTATTGAAAGATTATTATTATTATTATTATTATTATCAGCTACCCCTTGTCCGGGTCGCAGGAGCAGCAGTTTAGACTTTTCTCTCCCCAACCCCCTCTTTCACTCTGCAGTGGGGAAACAAAGTCTCTCCAGCATGTCCTGGGTCTGCCCCGGGGTCTCTTCACAGAGGGATGTGCCCAAAGCACCTCAAGTAGGAGGTGCCCAGCGGGCATCCTGATCAGATTCCTGAACCACCTCAAGTGGCTTCTTCGATGTGGAGGAGCAGTGGCTCTACTCTGAGCCTCTCCCAGATAACTGAGTTTCTCACCCTATCTCTAAGGATGAGTCCACAATCCTGCGGAGAAAACTCATTTCAGCCGCTTTCATTCGTGATCTCATTCTTTCAGTCATGACCCAAAGTTCATGACCAAAGGCGAGGGTGGGAACGTAGACTGACCAATAAATCGACAGCTTTGTCTGAGAGCTCAGCTCCCTCTTCACCACAACAGACCTGTACATCATCACTGCAGATGCTGCTCTGCTCTGATCCATCTGTTGATCTCCCGATCCATCTTCCCCTCACTCATGAACAAGACCCTTGAACTCCTCCACTTGGGGCAAGACCCTCTCCCCAACCCAGAGAGGACAAATCCACTCTTTCCCAGCTGCGAACCATGGACTCGGACTTGGAGGTACTGATTCTCATCCCGGCCACTGCACACTCAATAGCAAAACCAGAACTTGTTAAAATCCGCACCAAGTTTGTTTGTACAATTAAAATACAACACAACTCATTTATGGTAAAGAAAATGCTGATGAAATGTGTTTTATTACAAAATGTCAATTGGGAAAAAATGTTTTGCTAATAAATTTGTATCACATCAGCCTGAATTTAGCTAAAAAAATCTAGTTCTACACCTTTATACACATATAGAAGAGTGGAAACTGTTGTAGCTGGAACCTGCTCCATATTAAAGCCAGTGGATTTAGAATGGGATGTCATAAAAGCTCATGTAGGTGTAATATGTAGGTGGCCAAATACATGTGTTTATAAAGAGTACATTGCAACAGCAATCTGGAAATTCCAAAGGCTGCATGTTTGTGCATTTATAAGAAGATGGTAGAATGATTTATTTTATCTACAGATATTGTATTGATTATAACAGTAACTGGCCAAAGATTGAAGTTCATGATCAACCAAAGAGATGAATTTATCCTCACACATATAACAGACTCTTTTCAGACTCCCTACTTACCTGACTCCTTACCCAAATAGGCACAACAAATCAATTGCAAAAACATGGCTGGCTATAATCAAATTTTAGACTCTTAGTTCTGCTGTTTTCCAGCTGTTTTTCTTTCTTTCAGGGTGGTCAAATTAAATTGACTGACTGCCCACATTTAATAGGATTGCCATAGAAAGCAAAGCTGCCCAGTACATGCACAAAAAGTAAACAGGGATAATAAAAAGAAGAGACTGAACAACAATAGATTGAGCCAGGAGGAGGAGGCTAAAGATCAAGCTGGAAATATGGAACCACTTAGGCCCTGAGAGTGCACCCTGTAAAGGGTTAAAGATGGCTATGGGATAAGTGAAGCTCGTTTATTGCGAATTTGACAGTGGTAGTTAAATGTAGAGTTTTCCCTCCAAACTGCCAGTCTGGGGAAGCAGATGAGCCTCTCTGCTTTCTTCACCACCTATCTCTCCCTCTCCTGTGCTCTTCTTTTCTTGTTTATGATTCCTCATCTTAGCCCTAAATCATCTGCGAGAAACAGGACAAAGAACAGGAGGCTTTTCTTTTATATGTCCTCTCTTCTCTCACCTTACCTCTCATTCTCATTGCCGCATTGGGCCCGTAAGATTATCTTCTCCAGTTCAGCTCCATCCAGCCCTACCTCTTTGAAACCTAGAGTCTTTGCCCCTTTCTTTTCTTGTTTCTTTCCGTGCCTCACACTGGGACTATATTTTCAACTGAAACCCCTGGAGTCTTTGCAGATGTCCACAACCCAGTGCTAAAACGGGTGCTTACCAGCAGCCCAGATGCATTTGCCACTCATTGTGATGTCCTTGCTATGTGAAGTGATCAGGCTGGGGTCCGGTATCATGCAGAAGCAAAGTGGTGAGTACAGTGAGAAAATAGCATGAAGATGTTGTTGGCATGGTAAGATGAAATGAGATTTTTTTTCCTTTCTTTAAAATAATGAACTGATATTCCACATGTGTAAGACAGCAGTGGAGTTAGAGCTGGCTGGAGTCTGTTTATTTAAAAAATTATCCATACAGAATGGATTAGACAGCATAACTTGTTGTAAAAGTTACGTCACACTACAACTACAGAATGTATTTATTTGTCATTATTATTTAAAACATGTTTGCACAAGAGAGCAGGTGTAATAAAACAAGCTGGAGTTGATGAATTCAGCTAATACCTTATAATATGAGCTCAGGAATCATCATCATCATTGTCATCATAATATTTATCTGGTCTAATCAAACTACTCAACAAAGAGGAATCAGAAACATTTACCAGGATCTTTTCTTTCAATTCCCCCAGAAACCCATAAAACAAACATTTCAATATCATTCTGCAGAACCTATTGTATATTTATCATCAATAAATATCAGTTTTTGTTTTCACCACTACTTTTATTTTCTCAGAGGTTCAGTCGCTGAACAGGCATGTCGCTTCTTGTTAAACTGTACCAGCACATAGTGCACAGAGTTTGAAAATTCTCTCCAGATCCAGATTTGTGACTAATGAGTTTTTATACAATCCCTCTGAAAACAAACCAGACCACAGCCACACAGGTATGTGGTGACCCTCATGCTCACCAGTGTCTGGTATTTCCTAAGGAATTTGACACTAATAGAGGGGGATCCGGTCTCAATTACACCATCATTTTGGCTTCTAACATTTTTCTCTCTGCCCCCATCACCCGACCGGGGAGGGGTGTTAAGATAATAATTATTAGGGCTTCATAAAGCCATCAGGTGCCCCAACACTCATTGAAGATAGCAGCTATTGACACCAGGTTTGTGCCCTTGCAAATGCAGGTTGTAAAAAGTCAAACTGACACTTACAAAAAAAGAATATACAAAAAACACATTTTTAAAAATATGAATGCTATACATTCTAGGAACATAGTTCATATTAAACACATTAAAATATAAACATAATAAAATAGGTTGTTGCAGAAATCTGCAAAACTGCTAAACTTGTATAATAAATTAATAATATGATATTAATCCTTTGCAGGTAATACGTACCTTTATTAAAACTGGATTAAATCAGTGTCAAAAAATGACTGCTGGTGTAAACGCACATCCCTTTTATGGAAGTCTTAGAATGAAACCTTTATCTGCAAAGCTTCCCAAATGAGGCAGGAAAGTCAGCCAAGGCAAGACAATTTAATTGAACACATTTTATAATAAAACTTGTATAAAAATATGCAAGTTATGCTAAGTTGCATGATGCGATTTTTACCTGTGTTGTACAAACTGACCATTGAATCCTGTATGGAGACATTTGACGCTAATAGCTTAGAACAGCTTAAACCTGGGTTGTATTTATAGGTCTAAAGGGTTAAACACTAGCTGTTGGAATGGGTGGTTGACCTGCTGTCAGAATTGATCTTTGCTTTGTCATTTTAGTCTTCCTCTTCATTCCCTGTTCTCCTTTTCCTCTCCCTCGTTTAGCCCTCACTTTTTGATTACCTGGTACACTCATGAGTGCTTAAAAGAGAGCAAAAGCTAATCAAAACTTTCAAAAAACGCTGCCACCTATTCCTTTCACACACTGGTCTTATCCATGTTACACCTAAAGACTTAAGATGACAGTGTAATAGCCTTGAATTAAGGTTTTGCAATCTGCTGAAGTAAAACTAAAAGTTTTCTATTGATTTCTTAACTGATATATATACATATATATATATGTTCAAAGACATATTTAAGGACAGAAATTATAAACTGGCACAGGTGTTAACTGTGGTGGAAACAAGTTACTTTTGACTGTACCTCAATGTGGTAGCAATAACAATGGGTGAGCGTTAAAATATTTTTTTCTTAAAGCACTTTTCTCTTTTTTATGTTCAGCAGTTCAACTTAAATTAAAAATTTTCAATAAAAATCCATAGATGTCACTCGCTGGTTTGTAGATTTTAGCTTCATCTCCACCGTTTTTTGGGGGTTTTGTTTAGCAAGGTGCGTCCATAGATGGGATGGGTACATCATACCAACCCTGTTTAGATAGGTGCTATTTGATTATGAGTAACATGATAATAAAAAACTAGAATACCATTCACCAAAACTGGAGCACAGACATCTTAGATGGCTAGTGGTCTCATCAGCACCCCTGTCACTCCAAGCAGCCACACCCCTATTTTCATTGCAAGCCTTGATGCAATTGAAGTGGGTGAAAAATTCACCCCACATACAGTTGTTATGAAATTGGGAAATTAGGTATAGAGACCGAAACAATTTTTTGTACCAGTCTGTAAACTTTAGTGCTGTAAAGCTGCTAAAATTGAAGTCTATGGGATTTACATGCTTTTGGAGCCTGTTAGTTTTGGACTTTTTAGCTTCCAAGGTTGTCACTTGGATGCTACCACTGATCCATGTCTATTCATCTCCAGTTTTACTTGAATGTACCTCATCTCAGTTATTTACTTTATGGTTTTTGACTTTTGGGTAAACAAGATAAATTGTCTTTGTGCTGGAATGATGCTTAAGAATTAAAGAAGTCTAAAAATAGCTATTTTGCTATGGGATTATATTTTAGTTTACAGTTCAACTAAATTAAAACTGCAGAACTCAAAAGCCTACTGAATCCATATACCCATTTAGCAAGGTCTGTGTAATAGCAGTGGGCACTCTTTTTTTTTAAAGATCCCTTAATATAACATCACCAGTCAATAGAAAACAATTACTCGTACACCTGCAAGGAGATCCTGACTAACTACTGATTAACCAGGAATCAGGAATCAGGCATTGCAGTGATGAGAAAACAGACAGTAATCACCCATGAATGGTACAAAGAGAAGAATCTGCACATTTTCTTTATATATTACCCTTTAATTAACTGGACAGTTTTCCTTCACTAGATTGCTTACATTTTAGATATTGATGGGTGTTAAGTAGGGAGAGAGAATGTGAGCTGGGTATGGCTTTCAAAAGAGATCCATAGTTAGAAATGTGTCATTATGTTGCAGTTATTTGAGTCCCTATTACTAGGCGAGCACACTCCTGCATAATTTTCACTTTCTGATACCTCAATACATTTTGTTTTTTTATTACTTACATTTATATTTGTTTTCAGTTTCTGTGTGGCCTGAGATTATACTGAACAAAATAACAAAATTGGTTGTATGAACGTTAAGGCACTGTGTCCAAAGACAGTAAGGAACCAGGAATGTAAGGAACCAGTGTAGAATGATCATGCAAATGTCATATTTTACGTGTCCACACAGGTAATTATGTTGTGCAAACAAGTTATGTTGTGTGCACCAGATGAAGATGTTACAGGTCTTCGGGGTCTCTGTAATATCATCTAAAATTAGCAGTAAGAAATATAAAAATGTAACTCAAGCTATCGAGTGCTAAAAAATGTGTTAAATAGCACATCCTTAACTCATCTGCGATCAGATGTGTGGACATCCATATGTTTCGGTAGGGAATCCACTCTGTGTTTTTGCCTTTTTGGCATGTAACCTCATCTGGCACATTTTTCTTGTTAATGTACACATTATGCATTGTGGAAATTTTGGCTTCATTTACAGAAGCAGCTGCTGTATGTTGCAAAGAAAATCCACCCTAAAAAAGAATTCTTGCCATTTCAAAACATCTGTTTTAAGTGTAGAGTTCAGAAATATTAGAATATGCAGTTTGTGGATGTATGAATTATTAAATACTAAATGCACTTTGTATCTGTTCCTGCCAAGAATATTTTAAGGTGGTGTCCTCAGTAGAATAGATGAACTCATGGCATTTCTAACATAAAATAGGAAGTGTTTATTTGTGAGGGTTTGTTCACTCATGTTACACTCAAAATAAAAATTCAAACTCATGCCAAAACAACTTTAGGCAAGAAAAGAACAATTCAAGCAAAATTTCTTGAATATGTAATTTTCATAATGTTATTTATATGTCCACTCAGCAGGACAACATATATTTGAGTTTTCAACCAAGAAAAATATGCATTTAAATAAATAATATTATAAAATGATAGTTTGCAAAAATTATGTAATAACCTAGTTTAAATGCTCTTAAACTTTTGCAAGCCACTTGATTTTAGATTTCACTACTGGCCAGTAAGGGACAGCACATGGATTGATGCACAAATGTCCACTGTCCTGGGTGATATGCCACTATAACACAAAACACATGCATATTAGAGAAAATTGTTTTTGAATAGCTTTTCACTGTCGTGACTACCATGCATGAAAGGGTTAATAAAATAAGGTTCATTGCCGAAATGTATGCACCAAGAACAGCTCTCTATGTGAGCTCTGCAAGCTGTTTATCAGGACTAGTAGTTTAATTTTTACAAAAAGATGACTTCTGACAGTCAGGTGAATAAATGCATATTAATGTGGGCTAGTGTTACTACTTTTTAATGAGAGGAAGAAACCTGCCTACTTTGCCTCTATGCAAACTTACTCTTTTAAACTAGAATGCTAACAAGGGTCATTTCACGCTGCAGGAACAAACTACTCATGAGGATATGATAATGAAGTTCGAGAACTTGTTAACATTTAAACCATTGCAAAATATTGCTTTTTAATGACTTCTATTCAGACTTTATTCAATCAGCTTTATCCCTTCACTTTTCTTATATTCTGCAGTTTTGTGAATTAAGTTTTAGGGTGTAAGCCCTCTGCAAAATGCTGTTAGAGTTTCCCTGAAACTCTAACAGCTCTTGTTACACATGGTGCTTGTTAAAAACCCAGGCAATCCCATGCCAGGTCAAAGTTCACCGTTTTACGCTACCTTAACCAGCCGCTCCTCTAAAAGTCCCTTAAGCCTGCAGATTGATTGCATATGTGCAGAGAACTGTTTTTCAGACAATGGGCTGAGAGCTCAGTGGGTCTCAAAGCTCAGCGAAAGGGGTCCCTGTGTTATTCTGGGGAAATCTACTCTGTTCCCCTCTGCATCGCATCTTTACGTGCTCAGTGACTTTTCAACTCCATTCTTTTCTTCTAATGACTCTGCTGAGATCACTTGAAAACAAATCCTGGGCATATGAAGGCCAAACCACCTATGCAAAGTGCAGGCTGGCTGTATTGCTAAAGATTTGTGACACTGTTGTTTGGTTTTAGCTTCTTCTTGATGCTTTGCACTCAACAGTGTGTAGCTGTCGGTGTTTTCTGGAATTTCTCAGCTGTCGTGTTTTTCAGTGTTCAGAAGGTTATTGAAATGTATAGATTACAGATTACTAATTACTCTTAAAAGAGTGCAATGAGTAATATCCCAATTTTATTTTTAAAATGGCACTCATTAAATATTGATTACATTTGATTACTTTAACAAGTGTTTTAATAAAATGTTTTGATTAAGCAGAATCATCATGTAAAAGCTGTAAATGTTTTCTCAGCTTTCACACTGATGATTTTTATGTTGACATAAAAAAGTGTCCTTGTACAATAAGTCTTGTCTGATGATATGATATAGGGCTTAAGCTGCTCAGACAGATGTGCATTGATCTGATTGGCAGTGGTGCAAATTCAAACAAGACAGCCAATCAGAAACAAATCAAAATCACATCCAAAACTGAAGCTGTCCTGACAGTGAAAGCTCCTTGGAACCTACCCTACCCTTGATGACGTGGCACTCAGATTCATCCCACTACCTTTGCTGACCCATGTTGTCCGGTGATATATCACATTTAGATATTTCTGCAAGGTCGAATGTTACATTAAGAGTATATTTGGATGTATCCTTCCAGTATTTGATCATTTTTTTTATTAGCAGTTTTGTCAATAACATTCCTGAAAGTTTAAGATGTGTGCTAAATCATAAGTTGGCTCTATCATAGTTTACTAAAGTGAATATGTTAGAACCAAAGAACAACCTCTTAAGTGTGATCTCAAAAAGAAGACAGCACTTAAGTGCCAAAAACAGCAGGTCCTCATGTGGCCACTAAAAGGCGGCTCCAAAACAAAGTTAGACCCACATGTTAAAAGGCCCAGCTTGCACATATTTATATCTTTGTTTCAAAAACTTTTCCATAACTAGTCTCACCTCACTAAATTTGCATCATTGGAGGCTGGCTGATTTGAGGTGGGTGCCAACTAGGTCTAACTGTCTGCCAAGTCTCACCACAGATATAGTAGTCTGAGTCTGTGAAGGAGACCACTCCACTGTGTTCTTCACCATGTTGTTTATCTTCTTATAAAGTCTGCAGTTGTAAGTGTCCAGCAAGGACTGTTTTTGACATATTTCATCCATTCATTTTCTTCTGCTTATATAGTTTAGGGTCACAGGTATTATTATTATTATTATTATTATTATTATTATTATTATTATTATTATTATTAACTTCATGTCCTCAATACATTATGGTTCTGTTTTAAGTACAATTAGGTTGTAGTTCAGTGGTTTAACACAAACCAGACACCACCAATTAACCTAAACCTGCATGTCTTTGGGCTGTGGAATGAAAGCCAGAGCAGCGTTACAAAATCCACACAGGCACAGGGAGAATATTCAGACACCTCACAGAATGTCCCCAGCTGGCAGCTGGACTTTCTTGCTGTAAGGAACAATACTAACAACTGCACCGCTGTGCTGCCCCCTACCCCCAGTTTTATTTTTCTAGTAATTTTTTCCACTTATTTTACAGAACTTACGAGCAAGTCACATGTCAAAGCATACTTTGTAGTACATACCATTACTCATACTGTATATGAACCTGGACCAGTTTCTCTTCTGTTGAATAATTGTATAAATTAGTGCACAACAACATTCATAAGCACATAATACTAGGGATGTCTGAAGAATCATGGTTAATAAACAAAGCTGATGAAATGCTTTTCATGAAAATTGTGTTCATGTGTTTCATTTCCTTTATTTATTTTTTATCTCAGTGCCTGAGGAATGGAGAAGAAGTGCACTAGTACTGGTCTTAAAGAATAAAGGTGATGTGCAGAGTTGTAGTAACTACAGAGAGATCAAATTGATGAGCCTTACCTTGAAGATATGGGAAAGGGTTGTTGAAGCTAGACTAAGAAGAGAGGTGAGCCTCAGCAAGCAGCAGCACGGTTCCATGCCAAGAAAGAGTACAACAGGTGCAAGGTTTGCTTTGAGAGTGTTGATGGAGAAGTATAGAGAAAGTCAGAAGGAGTTACACTGTGTCTTTGTGGATCTCGAGAAAGCATATGATAGGGTGCCAAGAGAGGAACTGTGGAATTGTATGAGGAAGTCAGGAGTGGCAGAGAAGTATGTGAGGGTGGTTCAGGACATGTATGAGGACAGTGAGACAGTGGTGAGGTGTGCAGTAGGAGTGACAGATGGGTTCAAGTTGGGGGTGGGATTACATCAGGGATCAGCTCTGAGCCCCTTCTTGTTTGCAGTGATGATGGCCAGGTTGACAGATGAGGTCAAGCAGGAGTCTCCGTGGACTATGATGTTTGCAGATGACATTGTGATCTGTAGTGAGAGTAGGGAAGAGGTGGGAGAGAGCCTGGAGAGGTGGAGGCATGCACTGGAGAGAAGAGGAATGAAGGTCAGTAGAAACAAGATAGAGTACATGTGTGTGAATGAGAGGGAAGCAGGTGGAACGGTGAAGATGTAAGGAGTAGAGGGAGGGAAGGTGGGTGAGTTTAAATATCTGGGATCAACCATCCAAAGCAATGGACAGAGCACAAGAGAGGTGAAGAAGAGAGTGCAGACAGTTTCAGGGGTGTTTTGTGACAGAAGGATAGCAGCAAGAATGAAAGGAAGGATGTTGAAGATGGAGCTGCTAGGCAGGAGGAGAAGAGAAAGACCACAGAGAAGATTTATGGATGTAGTGAAGGAGGACATGCAGAGAGTTGATGTGAGGGAAGAGGATACAAAGGATAGGGTGAGATGGAGGCAGATGATCCACTGTGGCGACCCCTAACGGGAGCAGCCGAAACAAGAAGAAGATCATCTCATTGCAAATGGATTTTTAAGTTAAGCATAAAAGTGCAGAGGAAAAAGTGCAACACAGTGTTAGTATAATGAAAATCTTCGCACAAAATATTTAACAGAGGTGTATGATGATGCAGAAACAGCTTTTAAAGTTAAACATTTTTCACTTAACAAACGCCTTAAAGTTGCATGACCTTTCATGACCTCTTTCTGTGAACTGATATCATTAACTGTTTGTTTTTTGTTTTTTTTTTCAGATATGTCTAATCAGAATCAGAATCAAAATGCTTTATTAATCCCAGGGGAAAATTGTGTAATCTTAACCTTAAGTCTAACTTTTACTTTTACTATTGCTTTTGCACATAGACACAGTAACCTACAGACACACTCATCAAGGATGCCTGCAGTCTCCACCAAGTATTTTGCAGGATCAGACTGCGATTGTTCAGACTCACGCACACTCGCTGCCTGCCGTTCATCTCTTCTGCAGATTCGATCCAAATTTCCACCCCACCTTGCCTGTCTTTCCATATCCCCCCTTATCCTGTTGGATTGGAAGCATTCCTCCTGTGTTTGTTGAGTCTTGTCTGTACCTGGAAGCAGATATAGCCACTTGCTTTTGTTATAATACAAGACTTTCTTTGGCTTAGACTAGAGCTTGACTGCCATACTGTACTTTATAGTTACTGTACAGTACATATTACATTTTTGGGATATTTCAATCACTTAAGTTTATTATGATGGTTTTGGATGCATATTAAGCTTTACAATATGCTGTGGTTAGCTTTAAACTTCATTAAATAATATGTAACTTTTGTAGAACTTTAAGTTCTAAAAAATGTCATTACTGTAATTAATAAAATTCCCACCATTTGTCATTATAAGCTATAACACTCCATCACACAATCCATTTATTTTGATAAAGTAAAATTTTAGTTACTTGCGTTGCCAGTGCTTCTGTCTGGAACATTATTTCTTAGTCGCCACTGTATTTTATTTGGAATAAATTCTACAGCAATACAGTACCTGGGTGAGTCTGCTGTGAACAGAAAGAGAAAACTTGCATGGCAAATAAAGAAGGTCTTTTTACTTTAAAAAAAATCTTCTTTATTTGCACACATGGAACACATGGAATATCACACTCTGTCATTATTTATTTAATAAAAAACTTCTGCACAGAACATAGAATCAGTGTGTGAAATATTAAGTACACCCACACTGCTTCCATAGGAATGTAAGAGGGTATGTAAAAGTCAGGTCGTGCTAATCAAATACACTTAATTGTCCATCAGCAAGTGTGACCACCTCTATAAAAATAGATGCTTTGGAAGTTTGTTGGTCTGGAGCATTCAGGTTTGTGTCAGTATTGATCTTGGAGAAGTAATTGTTACCGGACATCAGTCTGTTTCCAAACAATTTGAAGTCAGTCATTCCACAGCGAGAAAGATTTTTACAAGAGAAAAACATTCAAGACAGTTGCCAGTCTTCTCAGGTGTGGATGTTGCAATCAATTCACCGCAAGGTCAGAGCATGCAATACTCAGAGAAACTGCAACAACCCCAAGACTCAGACTCCACAGGCCTCAGTCATTATGTTAAATGCTAAAGTTCACCATAGTACAAGACTAAACAAGTATCTCTCTCTCTGTCTCTGTCTCTGTCTCTGTCTGTCTGTCTGTCTCTCTCTCTCTCTCTCTCTCTCTCTCTCTCTCTCTCTCTCTCTCTCTCTCTCTCTCTCTCTGTCTTTTAAAAAAATTACAAAGCGGCCCAAATTTGCAAAGTTGTGTCCTAACAGACCACAAGACTTCTGGAGCAATGTCCTTTGGCCAGACGAGGCCAGAGTGGAGCTGTTTGGCCATTATGCGCAGTGTCACATTTGGTGAAAACCTCATTCCAACTATAAAGCATGGTGGTGTAGGGGTGATGATTTGGGCTTGCTTGCAGCCACATGGCCTGGGCAACATGCAGTAATTGAGCCGACAATGCACTCCTATGCATGCCAAAGTAGATTAAAATGTGAGGCTGTTTGTCCGACATTTAAAGCTTGGTCGAAATTGCATCAGCAGCGGGACAATCATTCCAAACACACCAGCAAATCTACAGCAAAATGACTAAAAAAGCAAAGAATCAAGGTGTTGCAATGGTCCAGTCAAAGTCCATGCCTCGACCAGATTAAGATGCTGTGGTGGTGGGACCTTAAGAAAGCTATGCATAAACAAACCTTAATGAAACAAGTACATCAAGTTGATTACATAAAGCTATTGCTGCTAAAGGTGATTTTACAAGCTAACAAATCATTGGAAGTGCTTAGTTTTTCACAGCTAGCTTGTCCATTTTGGCTTAATTTTTTTAATATCATGGCAGAATCTGTTATCTATTGCTTTGTATCGAGGATAAACTTAAATAATTTTAGAGCCTGGTACGGACCAGATTATATTTTTACTGTGTCCTCATACATAAAACCATAGAACTGGAAGAGGGTGTACTTTCTTTTTCACATGACTGTAAGCTTTGTCAGGACAGAACTCCCTTTGTGTACCAGGTAAAATAAGGTGCAGGATAAAAAGACACACAAGACACGGCAGCACACTGTGGGATATTTTGTTTTTGAAGTCAGTTAAGGCTAACATAGCTGCACAATAAGAAAGATCAAAGATGTTGAACACCTCTTAAAGGAAAGTGTACCATTACAAAAGCAAGAAAATGCATAGAATAAAAAATAATTGCTAGAACTATTTGATGGAGTGAACTACTCTGATGTATGTTTTTTATAGAGATGCTGTTAAAGCGTCTGAATGTTGGTACTGAGTGTTGGTGCTGTCTTGATTTTTTCTTCTTGAGAATTTTTGCTTGACAAAATTACGCGTGCAGACTGTTGTCTCGTTAAAAGTGAATGATGGGCCACTATGGCTGCATATGAATGTCTTCATACCCACAGTATGTTCATATATGTATTTCAAGGAGCTCAGCAATTGATGTTTCCAGAAATTCTCTTGGTATCTTGAGGATTTGTAGTGCCTCCCTTCCTTCCTTCCTCCCCTGCTCTAACTTATTTATTTTCTGTTTATTTCTTACTCTCTCTTCACTACTTTTATTTTAATATCTCCTCTCCTGAATGCACTTTTGACTTAATCTTCTTCTTATTGTCTCCTGCAGCTCACAGAGAGACATCAGACGACTGTCGGAGCTGTCTGGAGTGTTCCCAGGACAACGGTTGTGTGCGTTGCCCAGAGCGTCTCTTTCTCTTCCTGCAGAGAGAGGGAATGTCTCACCATGGTACTTGTCTTCACGCCTGCCCTGCAGGACACTACGGACAGAGAGGGAAGGACATCAACCGCTGCATGAGTGCGTTTTTTTTTTTTTTCTTTAAACAAAAAATAGGTTCTTTCACCTGGAGAGAGATCTCAGTCTGACTGAATGTTGGCTGATAGCCTGACTCACATTAGCACATGTGACTCAATTGTCTTGGGGTCCTAAATAATGAATAACAACAGACAGTACTAGTACACAGAGTTCACAGTTTCAGGCCACTTTCTTTTTTCCAAGATGCACCTTGCTTAATTCTTTCCAGGAACATCCTATCCAAGTAAAAGAAAAGAAAACTCTGCTCAACAGTCCATAGTTTCAGTCTCATTTACCAGAAAATTTGAAAATTCCTTTAAGTCTTCAGAAAGAGTTCATGAAATTTTTTTCCTGCAGCAAGCTAACACTCCTGAACCTTAATGCAAAATTTACAATTAAGATATTTTCTGATATGATCTTACCTGAGAGAAATAAGAGTAAGCGCAAAGACAGTCTGTTCTGAATTCTCAAAGCCTGAACCATAAGTTTTAATATTAGTATACAAAGATTTCAAAAGTTATACATGAGTGACTTGGCAGCTGGTGCACTCAGATTTCATCAGATCAAAACTTATTTTTGTTGGACTGACATAGTGTCCAATCTGTTTAGGGTTTTTTTTTTTAATTTTATTCAAGCATGAAAAAACAACAGGTACCACTTAGGGCAAGAAAATAAAGTAGCATGTTAAGGCCAACAGCTCTGACACTGTAGCCTGCTAGATATACGGTGGGTACAGAAAGTATTCAGACCCCTTTAAATTTTTCACTCTTTGTGTCATTGCAGCCATTTGCAAAATCAAAAAAGTTCATTTTATTTCTCATTAATGTACACTCAGCACCCCATCTTGACAGAAAAAAACAGAAATGTGGAAAGTTTTGCAAATTTATTAAAAAAGAAAAACTGAAATATCACATGGTCATAAGTATTCAGACCCTTTGCAGTGACACTCATATTTAACTCACATGCTGTCCATTTCTTCTGATCCTCCTTGAGATGGTTCTGCTCCTTCATTGGAATCCAGCTGGGTTTAATTAAATTACAGCTTATAAATACATTTCACTGGAGCAACACTGGCAGCGTTCACAACTTGAATAGTGACAGTTAATTATTAGGAAAGGCACACACCTGTC
>VUQH01039455.1:0-11857 GCA_015106775.1 Etroplus canarensis
TGTTTATTATTATTATTATGTTTATTTATTTATCTAATTTTTTTGTTTTTCTTAATTTATTTTTATTTTTTCTATTTTTATTTTTTTTATGATGTAAGGGTTTGCTGTGTGTAGTGGGTATGTGGGTATATGTATGTATGTATGTATGTGTATATGTTATGTGTTTGTGAAATAATTTTGAAAAAGACAATAAATATATTGGCAAAAAAAAATAATTTTTAGCACTGCCTTTTGTTTTCTTTTCCACATTTCTATTCTGCTGGATTATTAGAAGGAGGCTTTGCCTTTTGAAATACCTAAAAAGTATTTGTCGTGGTCTTGCTTTTTATGGTTTGGTTTTGGTGTGTTTTGAAGTTTCTTCTTGCTTTTTGAGTTTCTTAGCTCCTCAGGGCCTTTGTTGTATTCTGAGTTGTCATCTGTATTTGCCTCCTTTGTTAGTTTTTCATTCCCTGCCTTGTGTAAGTTTAGTTCCCCAGTGATTCCCTGCAATGTTCTTGTCTATATTCAAGTTTGTGCTTATATCAGGTTCTCTGTGTTTTCTGTTCCTGTTTTTTTAAGCCTGTTCAGTCTTTTGCATTTGTGTTCAGTTTATTTCCTGACCCTGATTTTTGCCACCTGTGTTCCTCTCCCTCCCATTTCTCATCTACTCATTAGTCTGTGTGTATTTATACTCTGTCTTCAGTTCAGTGTGGCGTTGTTGATGTTATCTCCCCTTGCCAGTGTGAGCTTTTGTACTTTGACTTTCATACCTAGTGTTTCTGTTTTTGAACTTAATTCAAGTGCTGATCCTTTTGGAAAAATAAAGTCACTCTTAGTTCATCAGTTTGTCTCTGAGTCCTGCATTTAGGTTCTCTCTGCACTCTCACCCGAAGATCATGACAGTATTTTACACTATATATTTTTAATTAATTGACATTAATTTGTAAAACTCTGTTTTCACTTTGACGTGATAGAAGCTTTTTTGCAAATTCTTATCAAAAAGCCAAATTGTATTTACCATGATTTTATTTATTAAAGCAAAAAAGGGTGAAACATCCAAGGGGGTAAAGATGTTGTATATGGCAAATTTATTTGACTCGCCTAACCAAAACTCAGTTGCTTTATATTGCCAAAGTGTGCTTTCTTTTAATTGGACATAAAGTTGTCATCTCTTGCTTTTTAGTCTATTTATTTATATACTGTATTTACTACTACTACTGCTACTACAGAAAGAACTGGTTGTGCATGATGCAAATCTAAATTCAGCTGTAGTATATCTCCTTGTTTAAAATTAAAAATTGTATTCTGTTTATGGCTATTGTGTTTTGTTTGTCCTTAGGTACACAGTAAATAAGATTTTGTTGATAACAATTCAGGTATATTGTGTTTTCATGCAATAAGCACATTAAACTCGGCATATTGAAAGCCTCACGGAATAAACAGTAAAGACCTTGCTTGTAAATCATATCCATTAGAAGTCCATACCTTTTTCTGAATCCAGGATAGTGGGTAGTGGTAAACTGAGGCACTCTGCCTGTTTTCTAAACTCTTCCAGTTCAGCAGCAGATACCTTAGTTCTCCGACCTGAGAAACAGAGCAAGTGTTGGTACAGGATCTGTACAGTACTGGGCTTATGCAGTGTCATCAAATAAATAAAGAGATTAAAACTCAAGACAACCACTAATAGTGCATTTTGCACAAATGAAAACTTGTTCTAGAATACAGTGCTGCCTCTGTGTCTGAGTAAATTGTTACAGAGCAGCTGACACGGCTGTTCTTTGGCAATGTGGTGATATATATGTATTTAAAGTATCAAAAATAAAAGTATCTCAGGGACCTTTTCAATTTCCAAACATTAACTGATACTAGTAATGATTCTTCCATTTATAAGTAGTAGTGTTACATTGTTAAGTGGTCAAGGTAGGTATTTTAGTCCCAAGACAAGATGCATCTGAGGAGAGTTTCCTCCCTTTGCCTCCAGTTGGTATTTAAAAGAAACAATGAGAAAAATGTAGAGGGGCAATCTCGTTGATGGCTGTACACACGTCTCCTGATGACTGGCGCCAAATGTTGCCCTAAAAATTTTTTTTTTTTTTTTGAGTCACAAAGGCCCTGAAAGTTGGGAATCACCACTTCAACCTTTAACAATGTGATGGATTTGGATTTTTTAAGTATGTCGTGTTTTTAATGTAAAGTGTTAATCTGGAGTGTAGTAGTCAGTATGTCTGTAAACTTCAGCAAAAACAGAACATTAAGTTGAACAAAATAAAAACACTCAAGTACTTAACAGTACTTAAGTATGTATTTGTTCTTACTCAGGAGCTGAAGAACTTTGAATGGTGTACTTCCAATGATGTTTTGTGAGTACAAAACAAGGCAATCAGGGCAGCCACTGTTCAGTAGGACAGCAGAAGCTGGGTAAGGGTGCACTGCGAATACAAATGTACACTAATCAGTATCAACAGAAAATGTTCTTGCAATGTTTGAAACAAAGTCCAAATCTGCAATTGTTTGTACAATCTTTTCCCTCGGTGATACTCACCCATCGTGAGAGTGTTATTTACCAGGGTTATGCTAGCATTTGCTGTGAAGCACATGCGTAACCTTTCAGAAGCAGATAGATATTTAAATTAATATAGTGGATTGAAATTAAAAATCAAAACTATGATAATTTATGCTTGATATTACGTTTTTTGATTTAGGGAATAGCTTAAGGTATCTCTTTCGCTAGTGGCTGTGATGTTCCACCAGGCAGTGTCCACAAGTGCCTTCAATAGTACTTTGTATCCAGTTATGTCTGCGCTCTCTCCTATGTGTGTCCATCTTCCCAGCAACTGCAGCAGACATTAGGGACTCTGAGATTTTTTTTCTAACATCAAAAAAAGAAGAAAATATGCAGAAAGGGAGAGACATGTGAGAGGTAAAATAAGAGGGTGACTGACCTGATCTCCTTGGATTTCAAGAGACTGGATTAGATTTTCACAGTTTGTCACAGGAACTGAGTGTCCCAAGGACAGAAGGCTGAACACAGCTACAGCAACATGAACGAACTCCATCATGGCTCATCTGCTGATCATGTGGGTTCAGACTTTAAAGTGTGCTTTAGAAATACAACACTCAGCCTACATTAGATGATGCAATCCTCAGTTGTGTACTTATATGTTGCAATCTGGCTTAAAGTCAGAGAAAAGAAAAGCTTCTCTGGAGATTTATTCAAAAATTCAAAATCCTCCTTTAACTAATGTAATGAAAAAATACTGAAATATTCTGTCAGCAAGTGTTTATCAATCCAATCACTTAAAACTTGTTGATTTCCTGGTAGAGGCTGGTGGTTCATTATTAAAAATGAAGAGAAGGTTTTTTGGTTGACAGTAAAACAAAGTGATTCAGTTTGCTAACAGATGCCATAAAATAAACAAGACACATTAGAACATACCATGGCAAACTGCACTGTATAAATCCAGTATAATAATACAGCACCAACAAACATTTTGTTTTAAATAATAGTTTGTATTCATTTAAATAAAAACTTTACTGCAGGACTGATATAACATCTAACATGAAGGAACAAACCACTGATATGATCATTCAGTTGAAAAGACGTGTTGATTGATTCATTAGTTACAATACAAGCCAAAGTTTTAAAATGCTGTGCAGATACCAGTGCATCTGTCATGATTATCCAGTAATTGAAATTCAATTGTTTTTCCAGTCAAAAAATACAGAAACAGCATAAAATCAATCATTCTTCCAAACAAAACTATGCAGTAGAAGAAAAAATAAAATAAAATACTTTAATGTAATTTTTTGTGTTACCAAGTATGCAAGTTCTTGTAAGTTTCCCCCATTCTTCCACACATAATGATTAAGAAGTCATGAATTTTATGTAGTACTGCAGTGAGCAATACAGAAGTTTTGCTTTGGCATAATTTGACAGAGATGTAGAAAAAATAAATTAGGTTCAACGAGTAATTCTTCACTATTCTCGGCAAGTGGGCAAGTGCACATGTACTCTAAGAAAATATTGCAGGACTGAATGTCCTCTATAGCGAGTGGATCTGCTGGCTCTGCTACACTCTGGGGTGAATTTTGCTGGCAGGAATTGGGTTCACTTGTCATCTTAGTGGGACTATTGTGGGAAATTAATGCAAAATTGTTTTGAGTAATCACCTTTGTCTAATAGACATTTTTACCCTTTCTGGAGTGGTCTGTTTTATACATTTCCACATGTCCAGTTCAAAACTTCAAGGATCTTTCACAAATAATGCTGTTACTGTTGCTTTTGAAATATGTATTTCATTTTCAAATACTCACCAAAACATTCCTGTGGAGTGTAGTCTTGAGTTCTTAAGTGTAATGAGTTTACTGAGAGGCTCACTGAAGTTACAGACTTCATACATACATTACATTACAAATACATTACTGTGGCCAAGTAGTGTTTTCAACTATCTGTACTTTACTTGAGAATGTATTATTCCTGAAAACTTTTTAATTTTACTCCCTATATTTTAATTTAAATATCTCTACTTTCTACTTCTTACATTTTCAAAACTGGCTCGTTACTTTAGGTTTAACATATTTGAGAGGAGTTACTGATTGTTTCGTGTAGCTGCCATGTCTTTCCAACATTAAATGGATTTGAACTTAAATGGTGGGAACAATAACACGTTAAAGACAATCCTATTATCCTGTTATGGAGTATCCATCCTCAGTTGTGACTGACATAAAAGATGTCAAGATGAAAGGGGCAAAAAACATAATATATGCAATATACTCAGAATTCTGTTTAAGTGTGGAGGCAAAGTAATCAATCTACAATGTGCAGTAGGCAACAGTAAGTAGTTTTTTAAAAATGACCTTTGGTTTTTTCTGTTTGTGTTCTGCAGATATTGTTCATGCTGAGCCCGTCCATTAAAAATAACTAGCCTATTAGAAGTTGAAATAAAGTCCATATTCTCTTTAATAATATATTCATATTAAGGCAATTCAATTCATTTCAATTCAGTTTTATTTATATAGCACCAATTCACAACAAAAGTTGCCTCAAGACACTGTAAGGTAAAGACCCTACAGTATTAGAGAGAAACCCTCAACAATCAGACGATCCCCTGTGAGCAAGCACTTGGTGACTGTGCGAAGAAAGAACTCCCTTTCAACAGGAAGAGACCTCCGGCAGAACCAGGCTCAGGGAGGGGCAGCCATCTGCCTCAACTGGTTGGGGCTGAGGGAATAGAGAAGAGAGAAAGGAGAGCAAAGAGAAAAACAGACTATAGAAGAGAGAAGACAATATTTAATTACATGTAGCAGTAGCAGAAATGGAGAAGAAATGCCCAGCACAAGCCCCCAAGCAGCCTAAATCTGTTGCAGCATAACTAAGCCCTAACTATGAGCTTTATCAAAAAGGAAAATACAGCAGTTCTCAAACTTTTTCTGCAGCACCTTACTTCAGAAGCCAAATAATGCTTGCACCCCACAGTGCACAAAAATGCACAGCCCACACGCCACAGTTTTATCAATCACAAAAAATAAAACGTAATCCATAAAAAATTTTACTGAAATAAATGTGCGTATTATCAGCAAGGTAGCATCAGCAAATGTTTGCTCGTTTCTTTTTTATGTGAAAATCCTATCTATTCACTTTAGTTTAACTTTGTTTTCACTTGGTTGACTGCAACCCTCCTGCAATGCCTCTGAGCCCCACATTTTGAGAACCACTCTGTTAATATGACATGAAATTGACTTGGCACAAAAATAGATGGTAAATGTCCTTAAAGAGGTACTCTGAGTATACTTTGAGCATATTTCAGAGCGTGCAATTTTTCTACATATACTTAAGTAGTTGAATCAATACTTCATCTTCGACCAGTGTATTTTTTAAACACAAGTATCTGTGCTTCTATTTGAGTGAAGAATGTGTGTACTTTTGCAACCTCTGGAGAGTTTCATTAATGCCAGTGATTGGGACAGACCTCTCCCTAACCTGGTGTGAACCTTTTACAGACAGCTGAAGGTCTTGTTTGGACCCAACAGCTGATATCAAAGGAAACTGAAAGCAGGTAGTGAAGCAGCTCCTCATTTTGAACTTGAGAAATGAACAAAACACTGTGAATAAAGCTGTCAGGGAAATTAACTAAACAAACATGCATGCAAAGTCAAACAGCAGCAAGCCAAACAAAGCGATGGGAAAAGGAGGGATTAACAATGACCGCCAGTCAAAGACTGTGGAGAAAACCTCCAGGTTAAATACCCACATGGTAGAGGGATAATAAGACACAGGACAACTCAGGCTACAGTCTGAATGTGTGCGTGATAGTTGTGCTTAAAGGCATGAAATAAAGCACTATATGAATGTGTGCATGAATGTGTGAATGAGACTTGTAGTAAAAAGCGCTTTGAGTGCTCAGTTATAGTAGGAAAGCGCTATATAAGCACCACTCCATTTAAAGAGGGTGGGAAAAGGGGCAAATGAGGCAAGTAAAAACATCGAAAGCCACATGAGAAAATAACCTTTAACCCCTCATAGGTCTTCATTGGTGACAAACCTAAACCCACCCTAACACTTTGGACAGAGCCAAAACAGTTTTTGTTTAATTTTTAAAATGTAAATAGTTTTTGATGTGTATCAGTTACAGTGATTATTTTCTCTGCTCCCTGATTGCCAGGACTTTGGAGAACAATTTAGGGTTAGAGTTAGGGCTAGAGCAAGGGTCATCACTGATAATGAGTTGGACACTCAAAGGGTTTAATTAAAACACAAAGTAGCATAAAGAAACATAAGAAACATAAAGAAAACAAATAATGATTACATTAAATCACATAATTTCTTACATTTAAAGTTTTTGACACTGTTTTTTTAAAGTTTTATTTTCTATCATATTTAACTGTCCATATATCTCTTTAAAGAAGTGCAATAAACAAGAAGAAAAACTGCTTTAAAATATCATTGTAATATGATATGAATATAAGACATCAACAGCAAAAACATATGCTTATTATTATGCCCTCCACTAGTAGCCCCACTAAAAATACTATAAAAAAGAATAATGCAGGTCCACCATCCTAAATTAACTTTAAAGGCACTTTAAGCACCAATCAAAACTACTGAAAATCAGTTCCCAAACAGATCAAAAAGGGTATCCAGAAGCCGTGCGAATCGATGTCCCATCTTGGCCTCTAATAAGTAGTTAAGGGCACTGATCCCATTGGAGGGCAAGATGTTGTCTGGGCAGATTTCTGTGTATGTAAATGTTAAAAATAAACAAATGGTTTTGTATGGCATAATGGAGATAGTATGTGGAGAAATGAGCTGAAATTCTCACCGTAATTTGGGTCTATCATTATAGGAGTAGGCATCCGGAGACATTCTGCTTGTTTCTTCAGTGTCTCCACAACCTCAGAGTTGACACTCTTCTTCTTACCTGGAAATAAAAGACCATCTCAAATGTTTCCTTTAAAATAAAGCATTAAAAATTGGTAACTAAAAGTTTCTCCTTGAATTTTTGGGCCAAGGAAAGGAAAAAAGTGCCCTGGTTTCACATATGGTATAGAAGTATAGTGTATTTCTTACTGAACAAAAGTAGACTTGTAAAAGTATCTTTCCCAGAGTTAACTTCTTCATAAGCAAGCAGACAGTCAGAACAGCCAGTTGCCAGGTAGACTTCCCTGAGGTAGAAAGGCTCCTCTGTACAAAAGACGCACAGAAAAATTGGAACTCACAAGAAACAGTATGAATGAAGGTTTCCTCCACATGTAATCCCTCTGTTGCTCGTCTTTACTCACCAATTAACAATGTGCTGTTTTCAAAGATCACGTCGTAGGTTATGCTTGAACATTGACCATATCTGTGAAGAAGAGAATAAAAACATCAAAACAAATCAAGATAAATACATTTTGTTCACCATAAAACAAATGTTCTTCTATTGCAGCATGATGAGTGACAAAACTGCTTAACATTGCTATAAACAACAGGTTTTATTATCAGTTGATCAGATTACTGTATACTGTAATATATGAGGCTCAGCATGAAGACAGCTGTAGTAGTGCTGGTAATTTTTAAGGTAGAGTACACTATTTTCATACACTATATGCTAACCACTTAAAACCACAGTTTTTAAGTGGTTAGCATTGTCATCTGACAGAATCTTCCTGGTTTGAACAACAAGTAGGGCCTTTCTGGGTGAAGTTTGTATGTTCTCCCTGTGCCTGCCTGTGTTTACTCTGGGTAGCCTGGCTTCCTCCCACAATCCAGAAGCATCCATGGTAGGTTAAGTGATGCTAGCCAGCTAATAAAACCAGACACCAGAGCTTCACTGGCATTTAGCATCTTTCAACTAGCTGTCTTGCTGTACTGCAGATACATTTGCCTGCTCAACAATAAAGTATTACAAATGTTCATACTACTCCTACTATTTTCTGCATTTTGTGTGAGTATGGGAGAGGATTTACATTCTCTGAGTCTGCAAGATATTGAGGATGTTACTCTTGGCGGTTGCAGTAACGTTCAGCCAGGCACTGGTCAGCAGGCGACCCAGGGAGCGGCTTCCTGGAAGGTCAGAGCTCCCTCCAGCATACAGCCATTTACCTAACATCTGGAGCACACAGGCACACACTGAATTAGGTATGCTTGAAATATACTGCAACCTGTCCTGGGTGTATCTTGTATCTTGCCCAGTGTCAGTTGAGATAAATAAAGTGGTTGCTATAGAGATTTGCTGGAGGAGCTAAGAAATTTGTGGGACATTAATAGAAGTTTAGAGAGAAACCACTATATAGAAAAAGTTACTTTCAGCAACTCCCCTTTTCCCCCATGGATCACTACAACAGATGAATCCTCCAGGGATTTGGCACAGACTTTACATTGGAGTATAGTGGTTTACACATTCACCTTACAAGCAAAAGGTCCCAGGTTCGAGTCCAGGTGGGGACACAAGCCCCTGTCACCATGGAGGTCAGGAAGGGCATCTGGTGTAAAACCTCTGCCACATTACCAAATTAATCCAAGGGAGCAGCCAACGGAACATTATCCTTCCTAATGCAACTCTCCGATTTATTTGGGACTGGCACTAGGAGTATGCTGGCTTGTGATCCCCAAGGTTGGGCTTGTGCCTGCAACTAGTTGCAAACTGGGGACTCTTCACAAAACACTACACTGGAGAAACCGTGGTATATGTCTCTTTATTCTGAAAAATTTAGTGGAAAAGGGAAAAAGTGTTGCAACATCACAAGGTATTGCCACACTGCAATGGTTAAACTGTACTGCAGTTAGAAAGAGAAACAGACTTTGGCACACTGAATTAGTTTCTGCTTATGGATTAATATTTTTCCTCATGTAGCTTATTCTGTAGCGATGCCCGTCTAAGTAGGTTATTTAGATATGCTATGGCTCCAGTTCCATGCAGTGGCTTGCAAAAATATTCACCCTCCTTGGCATTTTTCCTGGGGTTTTTTGCATTACAAGCTTTTTAATTTTATGTAATAGACCTACACAAGATAGTCCAAATTGGTGCAATGAAATGCAAAAAATAAAATGATATATCTAATAAATAAAAAGTTACCCCCTTTGTGGAAGGCGGTTGGTTGTTTGATCGATCTGGTATGGAAATCGTATTATAAATCCACATATTTGATTTGGCAAAGATTTTACACCAGATGCCCTTCCTGACGCAACCTCATTTCCCCGGGCTTGGGACCGGCATTAGGAATACACTGGCTTGTGGGCCCCTGTGACTGGGTTAACTTACCTCTTCAGCACTGATGGTTATTGGTTTTAGCAGACTGTCACAGCTGCTCAATGGGGTACAGTATCCCAGGGAGAAGAGAGTCAGCAACAGAGCAACACGCTTCATCTTTTAAATAGCTCTTTTGTCCTTTTTCTCAAAATTCAAAATCTGTTTTGTCTTCACGGCTTCACAGATTTGTCTGGATGCAAGTATGTTCACGATGCTGACAACTTATGCAACAAAAGCAAACAGCAAGGGGAAGACAGAGAAAAGACTTTGACCTGGTTTGGGGAATGCTGATCCAATCACATGCAACAGGGAGCCTTGCGGGTGCTGTTTTACAATATCTGTGTTAATATGTTTTCCTTCGTCACTTTGATAATCCCCTCGATCTGTTATTGATGCCCATAAATGCATTTTTATGTAGCAGATGACTGAAGTGAAGGTGGTTTAAACTGCTTTATACCGCACACTTAAAGAAACTTTATTCTCTGACATTATTTTATACATGCTGATTGAACAGGCTGAGTAACCCAAAGACTGAAATCATGAGTTGAGATTCTCCCAGCCAAACTTTTGATGTGAAGTTTTTTTTCAAGTTAAATATTAAAGTTTACTTAAACTTTGTCCTTGCCTGCTGATAACCCCTCTGCTCAAAAATGTGACCTTTCACAATATGCTGGAATCACACAACAGTTAAGCCTAGACTAGTCACTAGCTTCCTCCTAGCTGAATTTTTGTCTGTTTCATCTTCTTCTTTCTGCTGCTCAGAGAAAAAATAAAGGTGGTCATACCAAATACTGACTTTAAGCTTATTAGAATTGTACACTTTTTTGCCTTGTACTGCATTAACATTTATTTGCACATTTCAATACAATGTTGCACCCATTTCTCATTTTCCTAGCAAAAAATAAAGAAATTATGGGGGCTTAATACTTTTGCACAGTTCTCTATATAAAATAAAAGTCTCTCTACCCAGCTGAACACCAATTTGGCTGAAAGCATTCGAACTCTGAATATCTTTAAAGAATGACTTTACATTCCTACAGTAAAGTCCAACAGACTTAAAAGAATGATTGTGGTGGCCCTATTAGACATTTGATGTTGGCTTTTACTACGTCACCCGTGTCTCTTCTGCAGGAATACACCAACTCATACTTTTGAAGACTAATTCAGAGAAAATAACTCTCAAAGAGGTGTTTAAAGACGTCAAAATACTTGTATAGATTCTATGAATGGCACACATATGTTTTAACAAAAAACATTTTAAGTGCTAGACAAATTGCCAATGTATATAACAAAATCATAAACTGAGACTTTAGGCAAAGAAAAACTTCCCCTCGTTCTGCACAAGAAAGTGAAAACTGTTTTCTAATGTCAAACCCTGCATTTAATTTAATTTTAAATGTTTAAGTTAAAGGGGACCAATGATTTTTCTTATTTCATGTCATATACATTTACAATGGTAGATGCTCAAGGTAAACTATTTAAAATAATAAGTTCAAAGTTTATTAAAGCCCGTGAGCCAAAAACTCAAGTATCCAATTGCTATAAATGCTCAGTTTTAGACTATTTTTTTTTCTAGACTTCTTTATGAGAAGAAGCCCCACCAACATGTCTGAGCCTTTTGTTTAAGAGGGCCTGTCAATCAAAAGAAAGTTGCCTAAAAGGAAGACATGACCTAAAATACACTGCCCGGCCAAAAAAAAGTCGCCACCAAAAAAAAGGTCACACACTCTAATATTTCGTTGGACCGCCTTTAGCTTTGATTACGGCACGCATTCGCTGTGGCATTGTTTCGATAAGCTTCTGCAATGTCACAAGATTTATTTCCATCCAGTGTTGCATTAATCTTTCACCAAGATCTTGCACTGATGATGGTAGAGACTGACCGCTGTGCAAAGCCTTCTCCAGCACATCCCAAAGATTCTCAATGGGGTTAAGGTCTGGACTCTGTGGTGGCCAATCCATGTGTGAAAATGATGTCTCATGCTCCCTGAACCACTCTTTCACAATTTGAGCCCGATGAATTCTGGCATTGTCATCTTGGAATATGCCTGTGCCATCAGGGAAGAAAAAATCCATTGATGGAATAACCTGGTCATTCAGTATATTCAGGCAGTCAGCTGACCTCATTCTTTGAGCACATACTGTTGCTG
>VUQH01039457.1:0-11938 GCA_015106775.1 Etroplus canarensis
GCTTCCAGGCAGGAGGAGAAGAGGAAGACCACAGAGAAGATTGATGGATGTAGTGAAGGAGGACATGCAGAGGGTTGGTGTGAGGGAAGAGGATGCAAGGGATAGGATGAGATGGAGGCAGATGATCCACTGTGGCGACCCCTAATGAGAACAGCCGAAAGAAGAAGATTCACTGATGACAAAAATTAAAAACAGGAAAATTCTCTTCAAAGAACAATTTATTGAAGATGATTCTGAAATTGGCATCACCTTTAAAACAATAATAATGATTTTTTTTTTTAACAAAGGATCAGAAAGTTAATAAAAACAATGTTGCCAGTAAAGCAGGCCATGTGTTCTACACATTAACACTTAGAGAAAAATCTTACATGTAAAATTAAATTGTGTGCTTTTAATCATGTTTTTTTACACCTAATGACACTGTAAACACATCATCTTACACATCTTAACATGTAAAACTGGATTGTTCTCCTCTTCTTTAAAACGTGAGAGATCCAAGGTAACTGCATTATAACACAGTAACAGTAATAAAACAGTATAAAAATAGAAACAGTGTTAATGTTTTGCTATCACTTGACAAAATGATCAAAATGTATGAATATTATTATTTTGAACCATTACAAATGCAGGGGACCCCAAAAAATAAACCAAGGGAAAACACAGCTGCCATGGGTGCAATAATAAACAGTTCAAGAAAAAATCATAACCACTAGTGCTCTTACATTGCTTACTGAATTGAGCATTATTCACATTTCAATGTTGCTCTACGTGCCACAATATTAATACAACAGAAAGAATTCTGTTAACAGAGAAAATCAGAAATTAAAGGCTGTTTTGAAATAAAGTCAGTTTCTCTCTTATGTACCAATGGCCCCTTACACTATCCTGGTATGTATTTGAATACAAGCAATAAAACAGAACAACATGTTGTATCCAAATGTCTTTCTTTGAGCAACCCCATACTGTATTTAGAGCTTGACACTCAGACTGCACACTCTGTGTGTGTCAATTGTCATGGCAAAAAAATCTTGTTCTTCATAAAAACATACTCGAGCTTGGAGATCATTCAAGTTCTTTATTTCACATGCACGTGGATAACGTTCACTGACAATACAAAATTGTACAGGAAGGCTCTGAAGCCTCCTTTGTCCCTTTGCTCTTTACTGTACATCTTCCTAAGGGTAACTTGAAATAGTCTCCTCGTGTGACCCTTACTCAAACATTTCCATACTATTGTGCCTCCCTCTGGAAAGTGCCTGTGTCCGCTGTACCAGACACCATGGTGGTTTATTACCTTGAGTGACAAACAAACCATATGCAGTACTCCCTTTGTGAAAGGAGAGAAAGGGCTTGAGCTAAGGACACCCAATTTTATCACCTTCCCCTAAAAGGGTACCATAAACTAGCTTATCTAAACATCTCACTGAAAACCTCATCTTCAGTGACCCCCCCTGCACCAGGCCCTATCAGACACAGGGAAAAGGTCATACTGAGTTCAGTGCATTTGCACAGAAAACAAGAATCTTACTATTGAACATACAATTCCTATACTATTCTTATATTAAATAGTAAGACTACAAAATTTTCCATTACACAAGTAAATAACTATAATTTGAAATCTTAATCAAGAAATAATAATAATAATAATGTGCTTTACTATTTTATCTGTTTTTGGTTAAACAGTAAATTTGAAATTTCATGGATAACAATAATAATTAACTTTAGCATTAAAAATATTATTTTGATTAAGGAGCCTTTATGTGCTGGTATATTAACAATTACAGAAACATAAAAAATGATTTTGTTGATTACTAATGATGTTAATTTAGGGCAGCTGTGGCATAAACTTTACAGTGGGTGGTGGTCTAATACTAATAAATTTGTTAAGAACTGTATATTTATTCATAACTAATGGAGCATATGGAAACCAGTTCCGTCCCCTGGGATTAATACAGGATTCTGATTCCGATTCCAAGATTCTGTGAAGCACCTCTCATTTACAAAGAAGCTGTAGAAATAAACATTATTGTTATATCATAAAGTGCACATCAAAAAGGAAAACAGAGAATGGATGTTTTAATTTTGCAAGATGTACAGTGTTAATTCCATTTACATTTTGTAGTAATAATACTATCTCATACTTGTGCTGATCAATGATCATTTACAAAAGAGTACTCTTGATGAACATGACAGGCAGAAGTCAATCCAGCTCTATTACTGGAAGCTCTATTACATTTTTAACAATACTCCTCTGACAAAACAAACAGACTACTATTAACTATTGCGCTATGAAATGGCACTAATTTAAAAACGCAAACACACCAAATCCCTTCCAAGTTACTGCATTTCAGAATCACCAGTGCATGACAATCTGTACAGTGCATTAATCTTCAAGCACCAAAATACTGCCTCCTTAAGTTGAATGAATGAATGAAGTTGACAAGTCCATAATCTCTAAGTAAGAAAAAAATAATTAAAAAAATGTGGTATAACAATTCCGATCAGTCCTTAATTTCAATAACAAATTGGGGAGCGGCTCTCTTGGTATAAAATTTACTTTCCAGCAGTGGGGTTTAGGGTTGTATGTTTTTGTCTTTGTTTGTCTGGTCACAGATCTTTCCTAAGGCCTTGAACTTCGGCCCCAGAGTATTCAAAAATTCCAAATCATCTCCCATGTTGCTGAGTGACAGCTCCTCCAATGACTCACATTTGCTGCCCTGTCCCTCATAGGCATAAGTGCAGGGTTGATACACTTGGTAACCCACAGAGTTTTCAACCATGTTAAGTCTCTGGAATTTAGGAGTTAAAATACACACACATATATAGTTCAGGGTCATTTCATCAAAAAGAGCTTGAAAGACTTTCAGTCTTGATGTATAGTATGATAATTATAGCATATGACTACTTCTGTCAAGGCAGCCAACCACAGCAATTTAGTTCTCATTCATGTTAGGATTACTCAGGTTTAATATTAGAATTGAATTACATTTGCTACAGAATCAGTATTTTTCCACCAATCATTGTTGTGTAGTCAGTGTAATTTACTAAATGTGATCATCAATAAAATCAAGTTCATCATGAGCCATTTGCAATGCATACCTGGTGATCAGCTTTGTGTGATGTGAGAAAAACCTCTTACCCTGTTGATGTGGTCTCCGGTGTGTGCATCTGATCGCATACTTAAAGAACGTTGGTAAATTGATGAGCTGCCCTGCTTGGAGAAAAGAGGATTGTAAGCTTTTATCACATAGTATAGTGTAAATGCATGGCTTTCATATTACTTAAGTGTTGTTTGTATTTTCCCTCTTTATTAAAAATATTAAGCCAGCGAAGAGTAATAATTACCCGATAGGTGTTTGTCCTGTTTGTTGTCCATGTAGAGTACCTCATCTTAGAAAACAAAAACATGAAGACATATTTTGATAAAGAATGATTGTTTTAGCTACTTCAGGATCCACACCATTTACGTCACTGAGTGTAGACTAAACATATAATTAAGCAAAACTGCCACCATGTTGTTAACATGTGGGCATGTCTGTGAATATCTGAGTTGCTGCATTTTATTATGCAAACACTTTTTAAAAATTCTTGTAGAAACGGCATATACTGAGCAAAAATGCTCACCTGTATATAGTTTTTTATTTCGCTTTCTATAAAGAATTTTAGGCAGTATTTTTACATATGCAAAAGCTAATTACTTTAGCTAACAGCACTTTATGAGTACTGTACCAAAATTAGAAAACAGAAACGTAGTACTGTGGGGTTTTTTAAGATATAGGTTCTAGCACCCTCTTGTGGATTTTAAGCGGCAGCATGGACATTCACTATACACCAGGCCTCATCTGTTCCAAGTTCTAATACAGAGTTTAGGAGACACAGATCAGCAGGAGAAGCTATAATGTTTTAATCACACCTATCATCACTCACCATGCTTTGTCCCCCGTGGCTTCTGAGAGTGTCTCTTTGTCGATGCATACCCAGTGACTGAAACTGTAGGAAAGACACAGCAGGGCTGAATCAGGATTAAAGAGCAGCAACAAGCTTTACTCCCTTTGTCAGATCTGTATGGTGAACGTTAAATAAATTCTTTTTGGTAAAATCTTAGTTTCGGTGTCTATAATTAGACCGAGCTGGAAAAGATGTACAGCGTGTTTAGGGTGATGAAGGATAGAGATGGAAATGTGCTAGTGAAGAGTGAGTGCTGAGAAGATGGAAGGAGTACTTTGAGGAGCTGATGAATGAGGAAAACGAGAGCGAGGAGAGCATGGATGGAGGAAAGATAGTGAATCAAAAAGTGCAGAGTATTAGTAATAAGTTGGAAGTGAGGGCAGCTATGAAGAGGACAAAGAATGGAAAGGCAGTTGATCCTGCTAACATACTCGTAGAGGTATGGAGATGTCTAGGAGAGGGGGCAGTGGACTTTTTAACCAGATTGTTTAACAAAACCTAGGAGAATGAGAAACTGAGAAATGCACTGGTACCAATCTTCAAAAATAAGGGTGATGTACAGAGCTGTAGCAACTACAGAGGGATCAAGTTGATGAGCGTACCATGAAGATATGGGAGAGAGTTGTTGAAGCTAGACTAAGAAGAGAGGTGATGATCAGTGAGAAGCAGAATGGCTTTGTGCCAAGAAAGAGTACAACAGATGCAATGTTTGCTTTGAGAGTGTTGATGGAGAAGTATAAAGAAGGTTTGAAGGAGTTGCACTGTGTCTTTGTGGATCTTGAGAAAGCACATGTTTGGGTGCCAAGAGAGGAACTGTGGAATTGTATGAGGAAGGCGGGAGTGGCAGAGAAGTATTTGAGGGTGGTGCAGGACATGTGTGAGGACAATCAGACAGTGGTGAGGTATGCGGCAGGAGTGACAGATGGGTTCAGGGTGGGGATGGGATTAATCAGGGATAGGCTCTGAGCCCCTTCTTGTTTGCAGTGGAGATGGACAGGTTGAAAGGTGCACCCAGACAGGAGTCTCTGTGCACTTTGATGTTTGCAGATGACATTGTGATCTGTACTGAGAGTATGGAGCATGTGGAGGAGAGCCTAGAGAGGTGGAGGTATGCACTGGAGAGAAGAAGAATGAAAGTCAGTAGAAGCAAGACAGAATACATCGTGAAGATACAAGGAGCAGAGGTAGTGAAAGCTGAAGAGTTTAAATTCCTGCCTTGAATTTTGGTCAGGGTAACACTGCGGTACAGCAGTCTTTTATATTAAAACTGTCAAACATGTTGCACTGCATACTGTTATTCACTTTTGTTATTCTTCATGTGCTTTGCTCCCTTTTCATTAAATATAGAGACGCTATGCCATGCAGACACATGAGTGGAGAGCACAGAATCACACAGCAATAGCAAACGTGATCACTTGGGAGCTTTAATGTATTTTAATGTAAAATAAGGCATTTGAAAATCAGCTGTGTAATACGAATGAATGAATTAATTAAAGATCCATAAATACCAAGAGCAGCACCTTTTATTGCATTGATAGATAATTTAGCACTAAACATTCTGACACCAGGACCCATTCAATACTGGTCCACAGTACTCATCCCAAATCTTAATTATTTTTTAAACACTTAAAGACCTATTACTCACCGTGGACATTGAGGTGTTGTAATTATCCAAGTTTTTCATCATTACTGGGGCAGTCTCAGATAACTGGTTAAGCAGAAAAAATTAAATAAATGAATTTAATATTTAAAACATTCATACACATTTGAAAAAAGAAATGTAATTTTAGCATATATTCTGCATATTAAAACTCATTGCTGTTGGATTTGCTCATACAATATTTCTCTGCTTCTATACAGTCATGTGAAAAAAGATTTCACAGGACTCCATGCAGTCCTGTAAAAAACAAAATATGCTCATGGGAATTAAGAGGGTAAGTAGCAGAGTTGCATCTGAACAAACCACAAGACCTGTGGAAAGATGCACTTTAGACATATCAGGCCAAAGTGGAAATGTTTGACCATCATACACAGTAACATGTTTGGAGGAAACCAAGCACAGCATATGTGCACAAATACCTTATACCAAGTTTTAAAAACAGTAATAAGGGTTAAAGATTTGGCCTTATTTTGCAGCCATAGGACATGGGCACTTTGCATCTGTTTGACAGTTAAAGCATGGTCTAAATTGAATCTTGCAACAGGACAAGTTGAAGCACACTGGCAGATCTACAACAGAATTGTCAAAAAAAGAAAAGAATCAAGATGTTGTAATGGCCCAGTCAAAGTCCAGACTTCAACCTGCTGTGGTGGGACCTTAAGAGAGCTGTGCGTAAACATGTTCTAAAGAAAAGTTGGCCAGAATTTCTCTACAATGATGCTAGTGACTGATAAAGTCATCAAAAATAAAGTTATTGCTGCCAAAGGTGGTTCTACAAAATATTGAATCATTGGTCATACTTAGTTTTTCACACATCTGCATAGAGTTCTGTGAAAACTTTTTCACATTACTGTATATTCATTTGTACAGAAAATTAAATGTAATCAATTCCTATTTTTTACATTCAAAGTCTCCTACAGCATTTCAAAACTTGCTAACTTCAGAACGTACTGTAAATGTGATCAGTACATCTAAAAAGGAACATGTTCCACCTTGCTTTCTCTGTACTGTATCACTCTCATGTTAAACGTTTGTCTTGTGGGCTTGTCATTACACATCTGTATTTTTTTTTCTTCGTATGTGTAAGCACATACATTTTAACCAATAGTTTGAATACCCATCTTTCATTGAAGAAAAATAAAATAACAACTGGATTATAGCTGTCATTCATTTTAAACAGGATTAACATACAGATTCACGTAAATACTGTAATTTGCAGGGTTTCTCTCCTGATGCCTTTTAGCACACTATGACTGTTCACATTGTCACAACTAATGCTTGCCTGGGAAAACTTAATCTAACAAAAACAAAGACATTCTCAGAGTATGAGCACCTGCATGGTAGCCTGCTTGAGGCCATCTGTCACTTCTTTATTATTTGTGGATGTCCGTAGTAAAGTGGGCTCAGCCTGGAAGAAAAGAGAGGAAATTCTTTAAAAATTTTTTGCTTCAGTGGAGGAATATAGCACGCTCTTGATGTCTTAAACCTCTGAATTTGCAAACACACAACACAACCAACTCACCGTGCAGGGAGAGACCCCTCCTTCTTGGTTGTACATTATGAGGGTCTGGTTGCCCTCCTTTTCTTCTATGTATTCAAACTGCTTTCCACATAAGCACAAAAATGCAGCTAGCAGTACTGCAGACACACAATAAATAGAAGCAGTGTACATCTTGAACTTGTGTTTGAACAAACTGTCATTAACTATGGCTAAGGTACTTCTGAAAAAGAAAGCATTTCTCTCAGTGAAACTGTGCTGAACAAAAATGTTTTACTCCTGCATAGTAACTTTAATGCTGAAATTTTGTTTAACATTAAGAAAGACAATAATAAAGAATTTTATTTGATCAGAGGAACGCCTGTCTTAAAAGAATTTGTAACGGTTAAGTGAGGCTGTTTATTTGTTTTTTGTCTCACTGATGTATATACTCACACAACAATGCCAGCAATCCTGCAAAAATCAGTCCAATGCCAGCTGCACCAAGACTGGTTGAATGTGGCTTTTTGCCACGACAAACATCTTTTTTTTCACATTCGCACACTATCAGGTTCAGAGTTTCACGTCCAAGTAGGTTTTGTTGGTCCTGAATCTTCAGAGGAATGGAATAATTACGATTAATAAGCATCTTCGGTTTAACAAGGCCAACTTCATAACCTGTGAGGAATGACAAAAAAAGTGTGGACATTGTGGCTTTTGGCTGAATTTCTATTTATTATAGTAATGAGGATTTACAGATATATACTAACCATATGCAGGGTCTAGTTTCCATTGTTGCTTTAGAGTTTCATCATTCCCCAGAGAGAAGGTAAAGGGCCCACTATAGGGATGGGCATCTGAGTCGTTGACAGGCACTAACACTTTGTAATCCATGTTTCTACAGAACACAATGTTATTCCTGACCAGCTTAGGAGTGTTGTCATTGATATCCGCCAGGTGGATCGAGACAGTGCACGTGCTTGTTTGCGGAGGTTCACCTTGGAAACCAAAGGGAAAATACTGCTTCATAATTCCAAGCATTTATTTAAGTCCAGTTTGTTCTTTAATAACGGTATACAGTAGAGCTTTTGCATACCGTCATCTATGGCAGCTATGACGACTTTGTAAACATTCTTATCATCAACAAAGGGTGACTCCCTGTCCATCCTCTTAGTTGAAGTGATATTTCCTGTTTTCTCATCAATGGCTACCCAGTGAGCTGGATCGTCTATGAGCACAAACCTAGTGGAGTAGAGCAGAACATATTAGGTGAAAAGAGTGAACTGCAGCTTGTGGAAACCAAGGCTATAGTTTTGTTGTTAGGCTCCTTTGTGACACCCACTGTCCTTGCAGTAGCAATGTTAGGTGTGTACAGATTGTTCTGAAGCAATATGTGTTCTGTTTTTTATCAGTGTGACAAAGATAATTACTAACACCTAACACCAGTACATAATTATGTAACAGCAAAACTCAAATTCAACCATTTGACCTGACCTTTATGGCAAAAAACATCACAGCTAAAAAGAGTTGGTTCATTTATTACAGCCCAGAATGGTTGTTAGGATAGGGCAACCAGGATTGTGATTAACTTTTTCATCCCCAACATTTGAGGGCTGGACTATATTCCCTTGGGGTTAGAGTGTCATCTGTGAGTTCTATGGCATCCTGAAGTGACTTAGGGACAACAATTGGCACAAAGGACCTGGGGTCTTCCACATAAACATGGCATGCACACAATACAAAGCCTGAGGCAAATGCCAGTTCTCACGCAAAATTTGGGATTAAAAGCAGACTTGACAGGAGAAGTTGCACACCCTTATGGTATGCTCGATCCAGGTTTGCATATATCTTTAAAACCTGGGTTACCGAGGATCCCGATGGAAAAGTAGTGAATTGGAGGCAGAGTGTAAAAATTAAATTTGAGAAGTCATCATATATGATACCTCAACTCACATTTAATCTCACTTCATATCACATTACTTACAGAGTGCTGGGAGGAATGCATTGCTGCTCAGCTAGGGATAACAGCCAAATTTAAATAAGGTACGGTTTTTGCTTTTGTAGATGCAAACAGAACTTTTTAATTGCACCTAATAGTTAATCCACAGTTAATGTACATGATTTCCATTGCAGTATGTTACAAAGTGTCACAGGATATGGCATTTTTAAAATAAGATTGGACAAGCATAGTTGTCATGCATAATGTCACAACATATAGTTATTAGATGATATAGTTATATAAAATTATATGAACAGTGTCATAATAAGCTCTGTAGCCAGCTTGCAGAGACCCTACCTAATAGTATTAGAGTCGATATCATGGACTTTTGGCGTGAACAGCACCTTTCCTGGATCATCTTCTTCCCTCACATATATTTCATTTTTAATTTTTTCAAACTCTGGTGGGTCATTGGTGTCAATCATTTTTATTATGATGTTGGCTAAATCTTCAGGTTGAGGTTTGCCGGTGGCTTTACAATAAAAAAAATTTTCAACATTCTCCACTTTAATCTGCAGGTTTCTTGAAGTTGTGTTTTCATAATTTTTTTCCTGAAAAACAAAACAAAAACCCCCACAAGTTTAAGTAAATACTGGAGCAGCTGCTTTTTATTATGTTTTTGATAAAAGAATTTTGGACTTTTAGCTTTTTCCAGAGTAAATTAATTTCTGTCAGAGTGAGAAAAGCAACATTACCTTGATGATACTCAGGATACCCTCATTTGTTTTTGGGTCAGTTTCAATCTTGTACAGTCCATCCTCATTTCCATTAATAATGGAGTACTTGGCACGCCATGCATCAGTGTTAGGAGTGTCTTTATCCTCTACAGAAACTCTCAAAACATCATCCTTGATGGTCATTTCTAATGCCTCACCTTTGTACTAGAAAAGGAGAAAGATTCCGAATTAACATTATGCATCACTCTAAACAGGAGCTTTAATAATTTTAATAATCCTTACCAGTTTCTCCTTGAAAGTGGGTTGGTGAGTGTTTGAATCAACAATGTTTAGAGTAATAGTGGCTGTAGAGGACTGAGCCTTTGGCTTCTTTCCATGATCTTTTGCTTGTACAATAATTGTATACTTCTTTTCTTTCTAAAACAGATATATGCAATGTTTTGCAAAGTCAGCATGTATACATTTGGATGTACATTAAACTCTTCACTGATTTAGCAAGAGTTCATCAATGAATCTTACATCGTAGTTAAAACATCCTTTTAAGCTGAGTTTAGCCAGTATCGATTGATATTGTTCCAGAACAATTTTGGGCTCTGGTGGAGTCTGTGATATGATAGTCATGTTGAATGTAGAGTTGGGTGTGTTGTCCTGATCATCGTCCGTGGCCTGCAGCTGCACTAGCAAGTCCCCTTTAAAAATTTGGGGAAAGGAAACCAAAGAGAATGAATGCGTCAGACATGGGATTTGGAGAAGTACAGTGTGACTATTCATAACAGCCTCTTGATACCAAATCCATTTCTGCTTTTCTTTAGTTTAAAATCCAGTCACTGCAGATAGAAAATATGCACACTGATTTATTTACAAAAAGGTATACTCACCCTCTGCTGTATTTTCCTTTATTTGAGCTACTATTATAGGATTTGTAAATCTGGGTGCATTATCATTTATGTCTTGTATTTCAACATCAAAAGCTAGCTCCTTGTCTATTTGTTCATTTGTCAGTTTTTCCAAGATATCAAACTTGATCTGTGGATAAAAATACTCAAATAAAACATTTTATATTTGTTTCTTTTAATATCAGAGGAGTTTAGAAGCCAGTATTGACTCACGTGGTATTTGGGGGTTTTCTCTCTGTCCACTTTTCTGTGTGCATAGACCACTCCAGTGCTTTCATCAATAGTGAACACATCCGGCACACCTTCTCCACTTAGCTTAAACTTAAACTCTTTCCCCTTAGTCTTGTCATTGTACATCTAGTTGAGATACACATAAGTTGTTATTGTTTTGCATATTTGACTTTTCAATAATAATGACTTGCCATATTAATTACTTCCTTTAATACGATTTCCTTACCTTTGAAATCATTATGGGATAATCTGCCTCCTTTTCCTCTTCCATTTCAATTGTAGACAAGACCCATCTTCGTTTGGAACGCACTAAGAGATCCTGATGAGGTCAAAATACAGACCAAACATACAACAATTTAAATTTTTCTCAAAAGCAAATTATTTTAGCAGTCTACAAAAATAACATTAAAAAACAAACAAAAAAGAAAAAAGTAGCATTTACCTGTTTGGAATTTCTGTTGTACTTGCTACCATAGGACTCTGGCATGGTTGCTAAGGCAACCTACATGCACAGGTAAACATAACAGTAAGTCACTTTTGCAACCCCCCCAAAACATAAACAAAGAACCTTCAAATTCATGGGCAAATCAGTTCCCACCTGATTTTATCTGTATGTTGAGGAGAAAAGCATAGCTAGTTTGTTACAACAATTACTTCTGCTAGTTATATTTTCTATGGTACTGTATGGGTTTGTTTGTCTGTGTGCAATATACTTTAAAAATATGAACAGATTTTAAGGACATTTTTCTTGATAGGTGGAGTGTGTCGCAAGCAAGGTTATTTTAATTAACTAAAACTAAACTAAAAATTAAAACTACATGAGAAAAATAATTTTAGTTAACTGAATAAATATAAATATAATAAATAAATGTAAAAATTGAAGCTAGACTTTGGGGAAAAATCAAAACTTACTAAAACGACATTGTGGACTAAGGAAATTAACTCTCTCTCTCTCTCTCTCTCTCTCTCTCTCTATATATATATATATATATATATATATATATATATATATATATATATATATATATATATATATACAAAATATATATT
>VUQH01039460.1:0-15054 GCA_015106775.1 Etroplus canarensis
TGGGTGAGAGGAGGATCTTGTCCAAACTAACATCCATTATGGACAACAGCTCTCACCCACTGCACCAGACTGTAGAGAAGCTGAGAAGCTCCATCAGCAGCCGACTGAGGCTCCCCCAGTGCAAAAAGGAGCGCTACCGCAGGTCCTTCATCCCCACTGCTGTCAGACTGTTTAACTCTGCTCTGTAACAGTGGTATTACATGTCTGTTGTCTATTACATATCTGTTATCTATTACATATCTACATTACCTATAACTTTCCCTGTATATAAGAGGCTTATCCCTGTATATAAGATGCTTATTCCCTGTATATAAGATGCTTATAGTTACCCTTATTATTGACTATTTATACTAAAGTGTGAACTTCTTGCACCTCACTGTGTGTTACTTTTAGGCAGTTGTAACTAGTGAATTTCTCCATTGTGAGATCAATAAAGTTCTATTCTATTCTATTCTAAAGACATGCTTGTTAGGTTAAATGGTGATTCTAAACGGGTTGTTGGTGTGAGTGTGAGCTTGAGTGGTTGTCTGTTTCTTCTTGTTAGCCCTGTGATGGCACGGCGACCTGTTCAGGGTATACCCTGCCTGGCTGGGTAGAGAAAATAGATGGATAGTTCATGTGAGTCATCTAGAATGTATTTTGTTGCTTTTTCATGCTTACTTTCAGTATCTAGTTTAATTTTGGTTAGGTGGTATGCTCACAGAGCTGCTAGTGTGGCTTTTGACACTGTTATCTTTAACATAAAGGGGAAATAACAGCGAATCAGCTTTTCTCAGGTTTGGTTAACTACTTAGAACACTTAAAAAAGCATATGGCCTGGTTAAATTTTTCAAAAGTCAAAAGTGACTAGAAATAAACCATAACCTATCTTTAACCTTAAAGTTGACCTTTTGTGATCACAGGAATTACTGCTTCTACTGTACATCTGCCCACTTCTTTATTTCAGATATCAGAGGCCTAAACATCACTGCATGCCATTCAAGTTGTAAACTTCAGAGTTAAAATTTTATGCACACCCATCATCTGCCCCAAAGCTTGTCCAATGGGCTCAACAAATATACAGCACTTATCACTCTTTTTAAAGCATTACTGGTAAACGTGCTCTAACTCTCAAAGCAATGTCCCCTCCTCGAAAACATGTTCAGAAAAACCAGTTAGCGGTAATGTAAACAGAATTTCTCAGAGACGGGGTTACCATTAGGCTGTTTTTGTTCAGAAGTCTTTCATCTACAAATAAACGCTGAGTGTTTCTAGGAACCAACATGTTTTCCATGTAACCTGCTAGCATCTGAAATCTGCTTCACCATCATGTCATCATCAAAAGTTTCTGATCATGACACTCCAGTCTCTTGGTTCTTGTAATTTGTCACAGCTTCTCATCTAAAAACAACCTCATATTAGTGTAGATCCAAGAACTCTCATAGTAAGAGACACCGTCATGGTGTAAGCTTGACAAACATTTTCCATTAATGAAACCAGTCACACTGGTTGAACTGGTTAAATTTACATAACTGCCCAGGTCATGCTATATCAAGTGTCTGAATTCCCAACAGAACTCTTAAATGTTGTTTCAAGCTCCTGTTTCCTATTCAACACCTCATTTTACTACCAGCACTACTGTGAAACAAAATTCTAGCTTTTTATTCTCCATGTACTAGTACTAGTAGCTATGAAATACTGAAACAATAGTGAAGAAAGTGGTGTGGCCACCTTTCACTAGCTCTCCTCCATGATTGACTTGTTTTTGGTATGAGATAAGATAAAGATGGGTTTTTAAGTCTCTTGCTGTATGTTTGAGGTTGCTGTCATACTGAATGAATTTGGGACTGACCGTATACTTCTCTAATGGATAAGAATCTAAGCATCTGATGTGCCCTCAACTTTTGCACAGCTCTGTGCACTGCTGTGCTTTTCTAAACAACACCTTGCTTTATCTTTCCTTGGTTCCAGGCAATCCAATCAGTTTTTGAATGATTTGTTTAGCTTTAAAAAGATAGGAACACAAACACACATGATCACTTTATTAGGTATACTTTACCAGTGCTGGGCTGGACACCCTTTTGCCTTCAGAAATGCCTTAATTCTTCATGGCATAGCTTTTACAAGGTGCTGGAAACATTCCTCAGAGACTTCGGTCCTTATTGAAATGATTGCATCAGGCAGTAGCTGCAGATTTGTCAGCTGCTCATCCATGATGCAAATCTCCCATTCCACCACATCCCAAAGGTGCTCTATTGGATTGAGATCTGGTGACTGTGGAGGCCATCTGAGTACAGTGAAATCATTGTCATGTTCAAGAAATCAGTTTCTTCCGTCAGAAGATGGACAAGCTGTGGTCATAAAGGGATGGACATGGGCCACAACAATACTCAGCTATTCTGTGAAGTTTAAATGATGCTCAGTTGGTTGTTGGTTGGTTGTCTTGAGTGTTTATTTTTTACTGTTGCCTTCCTTTCAGCTCAAGGCAATCTGGCCTTTCTCCTCTGACCCAAAGAATCAACAAGGCATTTTTGGCCGGAGGACTGCCGCTTACTGTATTTTCCTTTTGGGATTATTCTCTGTAAACCCTAGAGATGGCTGTGTGGGAAAAATCACAGTCGATCAGCAGTTTTAGAAATACTCAAACCAGCCCTTTTGGCATCAACAACCATGCCACCATGTACAAAGTCATTTAAACCACCTTTTCCCCCCATTCTAATACTCTGTTTAAACCTAAGGAAGTCATCTTGGCAATGTCTACATGCCTAAATGCACTGAGTTGCTGCCATATGGTTGACTAATTGGATATTTATTGGTTTACCTTGACCAAAACGATTTTATGAAACAGGCACAATGGCCTGTTTCATAAAAAGGCTCTTATCAGCTAACCTGCCCTGTATAAATAAAGGTAGATAAAACAACATATAGTTTAGTTCTAACCAAGTGTTTCAAAAGCAGTTTGACTACACAAAGTAGTTTTTTGGAGATAGAAGTATATTTCAAGTGAACATATAATAAAATATTTCTATTAACTTTATTATAACATAACTGTCCCTCACAAAATGAATCACAGTTTTTGAGAAATAGATAAATGATAAATTACTACGTATTTGCTTAAAACAACTTATTTTATACGGGATTTTATTTTTAATGTTCACAACATTACAACACAAGGTCAGTAAAATGGTCTTCTCAGGTTCTTCTCATGGCATGTGGTGCTGGGTCACTTACCCTTAAACATAGAGTGAAACATGAGTCATTGGGAAGCCGATCAGCTTTGATCAGCTGTGTCCATTTATAAATAACTGCACAGACTGCTAATAATAGAAGTGATAATACATGCCCTGCATTGTTTCAGGTTGCCAGTGAGGATAAATAGAGTGCTCAGATTATATTTGGGGTTTGAAGCCAGCGAGACCCTTTCCACCACAACATAGGTCCCGTCGTTTCGGGCTGAGCAGTCAGCCAACTTGGCACTTGTTTAACAACACTCCTGCCAAAGACACCTACTTAATGCTACCAAAAATGCTACCACCTCATCCTGCATACAGGTCACTTGTGTTGCCTTACACAAGCAGGACACTGTTTAATTCTATCATATTTAATACTGCAGTTAGAGAAAGTTACAGCTCAGGCACTTTACATTCTAAAAGAGCAGACTTTTTTATGGTCACTTGATATATTTCAGTGTATTTGTGGCGTGACCTGGGGATAGGGCATTTTTATGCGATCCCTAAGGACATCTAAATAAAACAAACTAAAACATTATATACTTGTTAGATCAAGGTGAAGCCAGGGGTCAAAATCTGGGGCCTTCATGTGGCATCACACAAAAGAGTGAGTGTTTTCTTGGGTTTTTTTACATACATATTACATACTATCAGATACTACTTCCTGTGAATTTGTGTATTTTGGGAGTTCCTTTAGCCCAAAATGTTTTAACCCAAATAAAGTAAATCAAATTACTTTCAGCTTGATACATTTTCTTCACATAAAAATGTACCTTCGGCTGCTCCCTTGTATTCTCCCCAAGGGGTCGCCACATTGGTAATTTGGCAGTTTTTCTGATGAACCCTCCATGGTGAGAAGGGCTTGTGTCCTTTCTTCACATAAAAAATGTTAAAGGAAATACTTGAAAATGCATTTATTTTGAGATGCTTCTAGTTTAAGGCACATGACTTGACTTTTTAGACCTAAAAACTCTGTCCTTCTTTTATATACAGTCTGTAATTCCAGCAAGGGTGAAAGCTACCATTCATGGTAAATTATATGTTAGACTTGTGGCCCTGTTAGTAACCCCTTACCCCTATGGTAAACACATTAGCTGAAGACACCTAATTCAAAGATGGTTTGAGATTCAGTTTCATATTTGAAGGGAGATTTGCTCAGGCAAGAATCTCAAGCTTGAACGTAAACTATGTCAGAAAGAAGTGGGTGGAGGTATTCACCTGTGAGAACACTGAGGAAGAGTTTAGAAAGGTTAGAGGAAGTTATATGACGTCTGGGCGTACTCTGTTCAGATGGTTTGTCTGACACACTTGCTGCCACACCAGTAAATTAGTTTAACATGATTCTGACAATTTCTTTGGATGGCTTGTTGTTTATGTCCTTTCAGTTATATTTAAATGCTATGCACCTGAATTTAAATTTGTGTATCTGACTACCTAACAGATCATTACACATTGCTTTAAAGTTCTTAAATATCTACCTCTTAGGAAGGCGGCATTGCAGGGAAGTTGAGCATATGCTTAAGAATGAGCAATTAAGTGTAATTATTACAAGATCTCCTTGTGTCTTATCATTTAAATAACACAGTGCCATCATTATTGGATGTGTGGGTGGGTCGATGTTGGGTAGTAGTATTTTATACTGGCATGAGACATGAGCGTATCCTCTGAAGAAATTTTTATTGGAACATATGGGATGGACTTGCGGACTCTCCAGTATGACACCAAGATGAGGAATACTGGGATCAATAAAAATACAACATTAGTTTTCTTCTGGGTTGGACACTTTATTGAGAAAGCTTGACTAGACTACAACCCGAACAGCTTGAAAGTTTGAGGACAAAGATAAACTGGCAAGAGAACTGCTTGTCAGGCGGTATGTATGGTGGTGAGTGATTAGTTGACTAAATGGAGGTGATGCAGAAAATTGGCAGAAAACTAAACAAAGGGTGAAAGCAGAGGCTGTTTTTGAATTATCCACTATAATGAGTCTGTCATAATTTTGTAGAGCTACAAAATGATCACGTGGTAGATCAACCTATAGTGTACACAGGCTGCACTTGTTAAAAAATGATAACTAGAGAGTTTTTATTTTATTTAGCTTAAGAAGCTTATATGAACCATGCATGCAAAAGTTCTCAGAAGACTTGTGATCAATAATTATTGATATGAATACAGCTAAAGGGTTGCTCTGTAATCTGAGTTTAAATATTGATCAATTGAGGAGTCAGCAGAGCTGGTTACATCTATTGTGAGTCAAGTAAATGCAAATCACTGAACAGACAGGGTGACACCATGGAAGAAGCTGCTGCTCTCCAAAAACATCACAATATATCTGAAGTGTGTCAAATAGTTCCTTGACACTCCAAAACACTACTGAAAACATTTGAACTAATTAAATGGCAGTTTAATTATTCACAAAGCACAATATATGGCATTAAAAGGACACAAAGGGCATGCTAACATGAAAACCCCATCCCAAATGTGAAGTACAGTGGAGGCAGCATCATGACTTGGGCCTGGTGTGCTGGACAGCTTCTTGTTTGAGGACAAAATGAACTGCCAAATATTTTATTGATGATTTCAAGAGTGGCTGAAGTTTTACAGCAGCAGAACAATCGCCCTCACAAGTAAAAACTGAAAAACACCTTTGGAGAGGTCCAGTCAGAAATATGTTAAATGGACTGGTACTTCTATTTCTACTCTGAGCACATTTTATTACAAGCCACATTCACACTCCGATGGGGGCATTGGTAACAATTTGAGGTTCAATGTCTTGCCTAAGGACACTTTGACACATGCAGGGAGCCAAGACCCTGATTATAAGATGACCTGCTTTACCTCTTGAGTCACAGCCACCCCCATACTTCGAAATGGCCTGAAGTTGTTTATTACAGGCATGCTGTGAATATGGCTGAGCTGAAGCAAATATGTAAGGAAGAATAGCTGTGTTAATGCCTCTTTTTTATTTTAGTGCTGGCAATAGTTCAGTGAGTGCTTTCAATACTAATATGAAAGACGTTTGGCTCTGTGATAGACTGGTGACCTGTCCTGGATGTACCCTGCCTGTCACTCTTTGATAACTGGGATAGACTCCAGCCCCATGTGACCCTGAATTAGGTAAACAGTAATGAAAATGAATGAACACTTACTTGAAATCACACTTTATCACTAATAAATGGAGAAAACCAAGCAACTATAAGCATTTTACATATTTTCATTTGTCACTGTATGGCAAAATAAATTAATAGAATATTTAAATTAAACTTACATTTGGTAGAAGGTGACGATATGCATTGCATTGTTTTTTTTTCAATAAACCAATTTTTGTAGTTGTGTAGCCTTTGCTAAAGTAAGTCATGCACTCGCTGAGTTGGCAATAGGCGTTTTTCACAGCAAGCATTTCGACTTGCAGTCAGAAACAGGTGTTAACTCGTTTTTGTTTAAACGTATAAGTATGTAAGGGATGTGCTTACTAGAAAAGGAAATCATTCATATTACAGCTGACTGACTACAACAGAAATCAGCTGTTTAGTACAGCACCCCAGAGTGAGAAGATGGAGTATTATTTGAATACTGGTATAACTGTGCACATCTTGTGTCTATCTCATCTGGAAGACATTAATTTTTTTTTGCACTTGGTTACTCATATGAAAAGTAGAAGAAATACTTGTACGTGGAATGGAAAAAATGGCTCCTTCATCACCAGCACAGCTGGCTTATCACAACATGATGTGGGTGTTACTGTCAAACTGTTGGTTTTGGAAAGTTATAAAGACTATACTGAACACAGCCCTACCAAACTGACTGAAATGTGTTTGTGGCAGGACCTATTTTAATTAAACTATCTGACAAGTTGCAGAAGCAGCCGTCACAGCAGGGGCATGTTCAAGGTTTTTGTAAATGGGGTAGCTGGGGCCCCCAACCCAAATCAGAATATTGGATTGGATCATACAAGTGGCATTTTGTGAAAAGTGCCACAAGGTACTAAAAATGTTTGTACTGGCTACTTTGAAAGTTAGTATTTATACTATTTTCTTAAGTAAAAGTCACAATAGTTAAGCAACAGTAAAAATGTTTTATCCTCAAAATATACTTAAAGTACCTAAAGTTAATGCACTTATTGTGCAGAATCACATAGATTATATTATTTGATTGTAATTATTGATTCATTAATGTGTGCAGCAGGGGGTGATTTTAAATAATTATATACTACTGAGTGGTTTATAATACTATACTATACATGGGCAGAGTTACAGTACTGTGCAAAAATCTTGAGCCATGCCAATGAGCCAGACTTGCTTTTAATTTTTTTTAAAGTGGTTTCGAACAATAGCTCTCCAGGCTTTCTGAAGGTTTTTCAAAGTGTTTCTTTGGGCATTGGCTGCTTTTTTTTTTTTTTTTTTTTTTTGTTTTTTTTTTTCCTTTTTTTTTTTTTTTTTTTTTTTTTTTTTTTTTTTTTTTTTTTTTTTTTTTTTTTTTTTTTTTTTTTTTTTTGAGTTTTGATGTGGAGGGACGTGGGGGGGGCTTGGAGCACGAGAACGTGCTTCCAGGTTTTGAGGAGAGGACTAGAGTAGAGCGCCTTCTGTTGGCTGCCACCATTATTGTTCTCACTGCAGCTGTGATCATGGACTGACAGATCAATGGATGCAAGTTCACCTGGAACTTCCAAACCACCAGTAAGTCTGTTTCTGTCTGTCTGTATTTTTTCACATAGAACCCTGTAGCATTAAAAGCTAAAGTGATTTTAACGCCACAAGGTTCTATGGGAAAAAATATCCATTCCATGTATTTTGATCAGTACAGCTTGACCAGCAAAAGTTACAGAGCCCCTTCAGGAACTGAAGAATTTGAGAACATACATAAGATTACATAGGTGGACTGAAAACCTGTTGATTTTATTATTCTAGCACTTAGTTTGCAGCTTTTATAACAGGATGTCAATATTTGGTATCCCTGTATAGATACAATATTGGCACACAAAACATGGCAATACGATACTGTATCGTAGACACCTCCAATATATCCACAATCTCTCCTCTGCACATGTCCAGACCATCTCAGCCTTGCCTCTCTGACTTCATCCACAAACTGGTCAACCTGAGCTGTCCCTCTGATGTACTCATTTCTAATACTGTCCATTCTGTCAGTGCCTTGTGGTGTTAAAATTACTTTAGCTTTTAATGCTACAGGGTTCTATGTGAAAAAATACAGACAGAGAGAAATAGACTTACTGGTGGTTCGGGAGTTCCATGTGAACTTGCATCCATTGATCTGTCAGTCTATGATCACAGCTGCAGTGAGAACAATAATGGTGGCAGCCAACAGAGGGCACTCTACTCTTTCCTCTCCTCAAAACCTGGAAGCACGTTCTCACGCTCCGAGCCCCCCCGGCCCATCCACGTCAAAACAATGACAGTAAGTCTAAACAGAAAAAACTGAAACTGAAGCTGAAAAACCAGAAAGTTGAAACAGAAACAAAATGACAGTGTGTAATAAAATCTGAAGATTGGCACTGAAACACGTCATAATACAAAAAATATCCACAGAAAATATTGTTTTTGAATGTCTGTATTTTATTTTTCAAATCAACATTTTACAATGACAATACTTGTTTCAGTGTCATTGCCACTTTTTCTACAATGCCAAGTTTTTTTTTTCAATACCAAAACTTAAAGTCAGTGTTCTGGCTCCATAATGGTCAAGCCTCTTCAGCTACATAACCAAGATAGTGACCTTTGAGGGTGGAAAGTGCTTAGGGTTCCACACAACTTTTTGACTGTTAAGAGTGCTCCCAGTTCAGTTTAAACCAATATGCACATGTAAGTAAAGAAGTACTTGATTTAAGATTTATTGTTGAAAATAAACATGCCCTCTTATTGCAAAATGGGAGCATTTCCTGAGAGCAGTAACATTTTTTAGCAGGGAAAGTGCCCCCTCTTCTTTTTTTCCTTTTTCTTTTGGCTGTTCCCTTTAGGGATTGCCACAGTGGATCATCTGCCTCCAACTCATCCTATCCCTTGCATTCTCTCCTGTTACATCCAACCCTTTTCGTGTCCTTCTTCACTACACCCATGAACCTTCTCTGTGGACTTCCTCTTATCCTCCTGCCTCACAGCTTCATTTTTTAACATCCTTTTTCTAGTAGATCCATTATCCGTCCTCTGTCCATGTCCAAACCAACACTGCCACTCTAACTTCATCTCCTAACTACTCAACACGAGCTGTCCTTTTGATGTACTCATTTCAAAACCTGTCCATCCTGGTCACCCCCAGTGAAAATCTCCATCATCAAGTTCTTCCTCTTCCTCTTGATTTTTTTTGAGTGCTACTGTTTCCAAACCATACATCATAGCAGATCTCACTACCATATTGTCAGCCTTCCCTTTCACTCTTGCTGCTATCCTTCTGTCACAAAGCACCCCTGACACTCGTCTCCACCCACTCCTCACTGTCTGCACTTTTTTCTTCACTTGTCTTGTGCACTCTTTCCATTGCTGTGGATGGCTGATCCACAGTATTTAAGCTCATTCATCTTCACTTCCTCTACTCCTTGCATCTTCACCACCTGCCTTGCTGTCTTTCACACACATATTCTGTCTTGCTTCAAATGACTTTCATTCCTCTTCTCTCCAGTGTATACCTCCACCTCTCTAAGCTCTCTTCCACCTCAGATAAATATTACAACTAAATCACAAATGAAGGGGTGAACTGAAATAACAGAACTTTATTAATGATATAATAAAATTTTAATTTGTGCAAAAAAGTGAAAAGAAAAACAGGATGATCCCAGTTCAGTTCTACTTTCATAATTTTCTCTCCATTACAAAGGTGCAATAGGAAATCTCCAATATAAGTCATGTTCCCTTTGGGTTATTCCATCTATTTATATGCAGATAGTGTCCGTGCTTTATCTCTGTCTGTAAATTGGGCTTAAAATTTCTAAAGGATTGGTGCACACACCTGTATTCTTATCACTTAGGAAATGTGCGTTCAGAAGTGTGTCTACCAATGTGTAGCTACAATGTATTATGTATTAATGTGTGTATGTGTATGTGTGTGTGAGTGAGAGAGAGAGAGAGAGAGAGAGAGAGAGAGAGTATGTGTATTTCAATATACTGGTGTGTAACTACCTTGCTGGGTTCCATGGAGAGATACAGAATGGAAACACAAAGGAGGCACATCACAGATGTTAATTTGAAAATGAAGGATATCTCTCATGCTTTTTCCTCACCACACTTAGCATACTCTTCAGATCTTGAGAAGGTTCTCCAAGTATCTGAGAAATGCTTTGGCAGGGTTTATCAGTCTGTCCCCAGAGGTTACCTTGTTTCATTTTTTGTCTCTATTCTGCTACTATTGATCCATTATCACAAGTCTCCATTTCATTTCAAGGGCAGTCACCTTCCTAATATGTAACCTTGTATGCATCAAGGTTATGGTGTCTTATCAGAGGCAAGAGAACAAAGCAGAGAATACCAGCAGAGGATTCCCAGTCTAAATTTTGATTTGGCTAAAATTATCAAATTACATATTTCCAGATTCAGTATCATTTAAGAGAGTCCTTTCACAGGCAGCTGTTGAAAATAAATAGGAGCTAGTAATCCCTACCAAAGGACTTGCACAACAGCTCAATACAGTCAAAACACTTGCTAATGGTTAGAAATATACATAATTTCCTCTGTTGAGGCCTTACACAAAATCACTATAACGTCGGGTTACTGCAGAACGTATTGTAATGCAAAAGAAATGCTGGCCACTGAGAACACTGTTCATGGCCACATCATTATAGTTTACTAAATGCTTAATGTACTAAGTAAGCATCTTTTCATGACTGGAATTACACTGGGGCCTTTAAGGGTAGTCTCTTCTGAGTAGCTGCTGGGGGTGGGGGACAGGTTCTTCTATCTTCATATGGTACAATCAGCAATCATATGTTATTTACATGGCACAGAGATAATAAAGTACATTTAACTTGCTTGATGAAATATTTAGCTATCTTTCTAGGTCCATTACTAATTTGTGTCATGTCTGCATTCAGATCAATAGTTTCTCTGGCAAAGTCACTGTTAAGAGGACCTGAAACAAGTTGTTAGGAATTACTAATTGACCATGCAGAATAATCTGTGTAGAATGATCCATGAAGAATTATGAATAGGTACAGTGCATCTGGAAAGTATTCACAGCCTTTGCTCAATACTGTGTTGATGCACCTTTGGCAGCAATTACAGCCTCAAGTCTTCCTGAATATGATGCCACAAGCTTGGCATACCTATGTTTGGGCAGTTTCACCCATTCCTCTTTGCAGAATCTCTCAAGCTCCATCAGGTTTGATGGGCAGCGTTGGTGCCCAGCCATTTTCAGATCTCTCCAGAGATAATCAATAGGATTCAAGTTTGGGCTCTGGCTGGGCCACTCAAGGACATTTACAGAGTTGGCCTGAAGCCAGACCTTTGTTATCTTGGCTGTATGCTTAGGGCCGTTGTCCTGTTGAAGGATGAACCATCGCCCCAGTCTGAGGTCAAGATGTACCTGAGCTCAATTTTGAGCTTCATGCCAAAGACTGTGAATATTTATGTGATTTCTTGATTTTTCATTTTTAAGAAATTTGTAAATATTTCAAAAAACTTTTTTCACATTGTCATTATGAATTTAATCCATTTTGGAATAAGACTGTAACACAACAAAGTGTGGAAAAAGTGAAGCGATGTGAATACTTTCCAGATGCACTGTAGGTGGAAAAAACAGCACATAAAAGCATTACATAAGCCTAGAAGGTCATCCTACTGGAGTCACCACTTTTTGCACTCTTGATGCTGACATATCAAGATCCTATCTCTTGCATTCTCTTCCCCTTCATCAACCCTCTGTAAGTCCTCCTTCACTGCATCCATGAACCTTCTCTGGTCTTCTTCTTCTCCTCCTCCTGCCTGGACTCAAGTTCGGACAACAACAAAGTGGGTTACAAACAGTCTATATATTGCAAAAACACAAAGTACTACGATCAAAGGGCATTAGCCTAATAAAGAGATTAACATTAAATGCACAGCAGGGCTGTGACTAAAAATGGTAAATGGTGTCTACTTATATAGCACTTTTATCACCTTATTTCTAAGGCCCAAAGCGCTTTACAGTTACACTCACTCACCCATTCACACACCGATGGCAGCAGAGCTGCCACGCAAGGCGCTAACCAGGCCATCAGGAGCAACGTGGGGTTGGGTGTCTTACCCAAGGACACATCGACACATGGGCCGGCAGAGTGGGAATCGAACCTGCAATTAACCGATCAGAGGTTGACCGTTCTACCTCTGCACCACGGCCAAATGGGCAACTAAAGATAGCTGGCGACAAGACACAGGAATAAGTGAGAGTCAGGCACTGGTAAAAAACTAAAAATGGTTGGTTTAGGACACAGGGCTAAACACAGAGCCAGTTGAGAACTGCCTCCACACCCGAAAACCGGTTCGCTTAAAACAAACAACTGGCTGAGAATGGCTAGACACACACACTAACTGAGGTGAGGAGGCTGAGAACTGAGAGTAGGCAAAACTCTGGCTGGCTGGCGGGCGAGCCAGTCTCAGTGTGACCAGAACACGAGCAATAGTCTTAAACAGTTCAGAGTTTATAATCCTACGTTTAGTAGCAAGGGAAAGGTCCAGTACACAGAGTCCGGGTAGTCAGCAGCAAAAGGGATGCAGAATTAGCTAATCTAAGTACCTGAGTGGTAAAATGAACAGTCAGAAAACTGGAGAACACTCAGAAGATTAAACTTAGGCGGAACTAGACTGCGCTAAACAATCTGGCAATGGTGGAAAGAAGAGCCAGAGACTTTATGGAGAGTGGTGTGTAGCTACAGGTGTGTATGAAGAATGCTGCCACCTGGAGGGGACAGCTCCTGGAACGAGAGCCCGGCCAGGTGGAAAGGAGAAAGAGAGAGTGAGCAAGTGAGAAAAAGGGAGAAAACCTGACAGTAACCCAGACACCATGACAGTGCCCCCCTCTGTCTGTGCACCGTTTATTCTGGTTGATAGAGCAGCCCTGATTTCTCTCCAAGTCCGTCAGCAGCGCCATATGTGTTATTGAAGAGAAGGGACGGCAAGCTCCTCCTGTGACAGGAACAATGGCAGCAGATATCTTAATGAAGCCTCTAAAGGTGAACATCCAGTTGCAGTAGAAATCAGTTGTGGGCATACTCCACCCAAGGTAATTACGAGCTCCAGGAAGCAGGATTTGTAGTGGTACATGGAAAATGGACTGGTACTTATATTAACTGATCACTCAACGTGCTTTTTACTACAAGCCTCGTTCACCCATTCACACACACAATCATACAGCCCTTTATTCTATGCCTTAAGCACATTTAACCATCATGCAGACACTCATCTCCTGATTCACCCGTTCAGTCTGGCTATTAGACTGAGGGTGGTAACATTAGCTCCCAAAGCCTTAGCAAAGGCCTGCCAAACCTGATACATAAACTGTGGCTCCATATCTGATACAATATCTACAGGAATATCATGTAAACAGAAAACTTGTGAGACCAGGAGATAAGTGGATTTAAATGTGGAAGGTAGCTTTGGAAGAGCCACAAAGTGGGGTGATTGATCTGCTATGGTGAGGATGACAGTATTTCCTTCAGGGGGAAGCAAACCAGTCACAAAGTCAATGGAGATGTAGGACCAGGGTCTATTGGGAATAGGAGGCCAGGAGCTAGTCTTTCCCCTGGAACAGATCAAACAGGCTAAAATGTATGAATGGACATCTTGTTGGAGATGGGGCCACTAGAAGGTGCATCTTATCAAGTCTATGGTCATGTTCACCCCTGGATGGCAGGCAAACTGGGTGGGTATGAGTCCAGTGTATAACCTGTTGCAACTATGTGAGTGGAGAAATCTATGAGGGAGAATGGATGGAGGATAAGAGTCATGGAGAGGGAATAATTTGGTAAGAGGAACATTTTCTTTACATACATATGGACCCAAAATAAATGATGTGCTTTTATAGACAATTGTATGCCACAATGTGTCTTTTCACCTTTTGTTAAAGCAAGTGGAAACTGGTATGAAGGTAGCTGGCGAGATGGGAAAAGGGATTTTCAGGTACATCTGATCAATATAAAGCAGGTTTTAAAGGAAGCAGAATCAGCTTACCTTGCAGGGCAAGTTTCCCCTTCACCACATGCTCACCGATTTTCTTCTTCCTTTGGCTACTCCCGTTAGAGGTCACCACAGCGGATCATCTGCCTCCATCTCACCCTATCCCTTGCATCATCTTCCCTCACACCAACACTCTGCACATGTCCTCCTTCACTAGTTCATCCCAAAGGCGTTTGATGGAATTGAGGTTTGGGCTCTGTGCAGGCAGGTCAAGTTCCTCCACAACAAAATCATCCAACCATGCCTTTAAGGACCTTGCTTCATGCCCCAGTGCACCCCAGTGGGATTGTTTTTCTGGGGTTAGACTGGGCCTCATAGTGCCAGTAAAGGGAAATCTTAATGCTTCAGCTTATCAAGTATATTTTGTACAATTCTATGCTTCCAACATTTTAGGAAAAGTTAGGAGAAGGCCCTTTATTGTTTTAGCATAACTGTGCCCCAGTGTACCAAGCGTCTTAAGGCTCTGGGCTCATGATCAAGAGGCTCAACAGTGTTACAAACACTGTTTTATCTTTACCCTACAGTGTGAAGCGCCTCAAGGTGACTTTTGTTGTGAATTGGTGCTATATAAATAAAATTGATTTGAATTGAACTGAATTGACTTGAATTGAATTGAACTGAATTGAAATGAACTGAATGAAAAGAAAGCACAGGGGTGAAGCCTACCGCCAGGAGCTGAACGTTGTAAG
>VUQH01039463.1:0-12482 GCA_015106775.1 Etroplus canarensis
TTGACAAACACCCTTGTCAAAATCTTGTAGCTGCTTCAAAAAGCAACTCCTGCCTTGCAAGATCTTTCACTGCACAAAGGCACAAGTATGCACTGGCAAGAGCACGTCCATACAAAAAAATAGACACACAAGCAAGCACATAAATACATGCCTCCCTGGGTTCTTTATAAATACATGGATAAAGCTCAGGTCAGGATAACCTAATGGTGACTCTCTCAATATCCAAACCAGTTTTCCAACTGTCTTCCTTTAAAGTTTATGAAATCTTTTTTTTTTAATATTCCCCATCCAAGCAGAAATAACCATGTCTCAAAGTCCAAGAGCTTGATGCAAACGTAATGGCAGTGACATCCAGAGAGCACTAAGGCAATGTTAATGCCTCTCTATCCGGGCAGATGGAGGTTTGTGTGCACAGTGCAAACAGACCCTTGTACCGAGAAAGCTAAGCTGGAGCACTCTGCAATGTAAAAAAATCTGGGCTCATGTCTATTTCTCCCTCTAAATTGTTTTTTGATAAGGGAATATCTGGAGATAAGTGCTGTCACTATCCTATCTTAAAACCGGAAGCTAGTTCGATAAATCTGCTCTGTAATCTAGTAGGTGTCATGGGCAGTAGCTGCGATCAAGGAAAAACTCTGTTACATTTGCCTGAACTGAAGATTTTGATTAAAGAACAGGGGAGAAGTTAGCCAACACTGTGAGCTCATAAAAATTGATAACATCTTTACATTAAACAAATGACTATCGCTACTCATTCAGGATTACTTTGGATTTGTTGACATTGAAGTAATACTGATAGCCTTTGTCAGTTGCCCAGTGACAGTACATCTCTGTGAAAGTGCAAAATGCTTGTGGGAAAATGGGGCACATGCATTAGCCTACCTTATGCGTACCTGAAGCAGAGATGGCAAAGATGATGATATGGATGGGAACCTGAAGTGGCTTTATGGCAACCACCTACACAGCTGTATGTCTGTACTTGTGTGTTAATTATACAGGGAGCGAGATTTTAAATATCACACTAAAAGTCTTTTTATGCTTGTTGAGAGTCACTTTCCAGAGCATAGGGAAATGCTTTATTTTGCAGTTCTTGACTGGGATATCAAATCCTTCATATTCATTCATTACATTTCATTCATTAGAAATTAGCCCTCTATAAGGTCAGTAACCACAGAAATGAAAACGCTGCCTCATGTGGGCCTTTTTACTGTGGGAAATTCTGAAACTTGAATTTGAAAATTGGCTGCAGAAAAATACAACACATATGCAGCATGATTTCAAGAAAACAAATTTTCCTAAAAACAATGTGTTTGCTCAGGCAATATGAGCATTTTATTACAAACTTGCAGTTACTTGAAGGTTGCCGCCCCCTCAGCTCTACTTAGCTTTATTCAGATACACTACATGGGCAGATGTATTGGGCCGCCTATACATTACACCTAGAGGAACTTTTATGACATCCCATTCTAAATCGATAGTCATCAACTTTGCAGCTTTCACTCTTCCTGTAAGACTTTCTACAAGATTTTGTGGGAATTTTTGCCCATTGATCTAGGAGCTCATTTGTGAGGTCAGACACTAAAGCTGGACATGAGTGCCTGCTTGCAATTTCCATTCTAGTTTATCCCAGAAATTTTGGATAGGATTGAGGTCAGAGCTTGGTGCAGGCCAGTCCAGTTCTTTCACACCAAACTCATTCAACCATGCCTTTATGAACCTTGCTTTGTGCCCCAGGACACAGTCATTCTGGAACAGAAAAGGGCCTTCCCCAAACTGTCCCCAGTCTAGGTAAGCTGAAGCATTAAGATTTCCCTTCACTGGAAATAAGGGGTTTGGAACTCTGCAGTTATTGACTCATCAGTCCAAAACACTTGGCGACCCCTCTCTGTAATTTTTCGTGGTCTGACACTTTGTGGCTGAATTGCTGTGGTTTCTAAACATTTCCACTTTGCAAAAATACCACTTACAGTTGATTGTGGAATATACTTCTGACTTTGAAGAAAGTAATAAAAATCTCTCTAAAATATTCTCTCTCTCATTATTGCAACATTTAGCAAATAGAAATAATTTTGGCAATCCTAACTGACCTAAAACAGGAGCAGTTTAGTCTGATTTAATTTTAGACAGTGTGAAAAAAAAAGTTTATGCGTCTTTTTACACAGTGTATGTAAACTTCTGGTTTCAACTGTATCTAGGAAGGAAGAAATTTCACAGAGTGACTTGTCGCAATAGTGGCATCCTAGGACAGTACACACTTGAATTCAGTGAGCTCTTTAGAAGGTCACATCCTCTCACAAATGTTGTAAAGGCAGAATGTATGGATAGGTGCTTGATTTTAGACAACTGTGGTAGTGGGAATGAATTAAAAACCTCACTTCAATAATTAAGAGGTGTGGCCCAATACTTTAGTCCATATAGTGTATCACCTGTTATGCACATTTGCAGCTTAAAGTGTGTAACAGAGAAAGAAAAATAATAATAGAATGATTATTATTTAAAAACAGACAACAGTAAAGCATCCATAAGACATTATATGGTTAAAAATGCCAGCAAAGCTTCAATATTTAAACAAGAAAAGAATTGAAGTTAAAAGTTAATAAACGTCAAGTAAAAAATATCAGTCACACGGATCAAAAGAAAGCAGTTGTTGGAAGAGTTGCTTTTTTAAAATTCCTTTATAATACCATAGGGTATTATAGCTTTAACAAAAGCATAGGTGATAGTAATTTTGAATGTAAATCAGTGGTTCCTTAGACTGCAGATAATTACTTATAAATTGTATCAGCAGATGCTTCTCTCTTAGAACCACAGTGGCCTTTTCACTTTCCTCCAGATTTTTTTCCTGTGACAAAAATTTAACTCTGAGCTTGAGGCAAACAGGGTCCCCCTCCCCTCTGTGACCCGAGCTCCCAGGGGTTGGTGTTAAGTAAACTTTGTCAGCCATGCAACGATCACCAGCGAAGAGCTGTCTCCCTGCTCATCAGGAGACCTTCTCCATGACCCCCACCTCTCTCTGCTTTGGCATTCCTCCACCACACCACCTCTATGACCCACCTTTTCCTCATGTCTGCTGCCCTCCCCCATCAGGCTCACCATCCATCCGTCCGTCGCCTTGAGTCCTGCTCTCTGTCCCATCGGCCTGCTGGTGTCTCCTTCTTTGGAGACAGCCTATCAGGGGCCTCACGTCATCTGTCTCTAGGACCTGAGTGACAGGTCAACCTCAGAGATTACCAGTTGCTATCAGAGAAAGGGGGATGTCTGCCCTCTCTAAGTGGATGCTCCTTTCTCTCACCATAGTACTGGTTGGGAACTGCATCCTGCTTTAGGCCTCTTAAACTCTGATGTGGCATTTTATCTGTCTGGGAGCCACTTTGTTGATTCACTGCAAGGTCTGCAGGGACAAAGGACCAGACAGTGACAGATATAAACTATCATGGGCATTATATACTCAGAAAGGTGAGAAAACTTCAGGGTTGTTGGTGTTTGCTGTAAAAAATGTTAGTTTCAGTTGTCAATCTAAGTAACAGCACAGAAAAGTGGTGGTCTGCTATCAATGTCCAGATGCTGCATTCCCAGGCTGCACAATGAGACCTTCGGCACAAATAGAAGCAAAGACTAGAGGCAGGAAGCCACATTTACAGCTCAACATATTCACATTTTTCCAGTGAGGCTTGAAATATCAAGGTTTCAAACTTCAGTGCCTCTTTAATCCAATGATGTTTGTGTCTTTAAAGTTCAAGATTTTGATGATTTAACTAATATTTGCCTCAAAAACTGTCAAATTTTATAAAACAAAACTGATTACTGATCATATGTTTTTTTAGGAAAATGTACTTAATTTTCTGGATGTGAATTATATGAGAAGCTCTGAGGAGCTCAAATCCTTTTTACCATCATCTTGTAAGCTCTTAAAATGATGCATCTTGTTTATCTAATCTAATTAAACTAGTGTATAAAATACAACTTCTTTTTCTCACAAATGTTCAGATCATAATGACGGCAAGTTAGGTGGGGGAAACATGTAACTTCAGGTTTCACATGTCTCACTTCATTAAAAGAATATGCCAGCGGAATTGCAGGAAAGTCAGCATCACTTACATCTAAATGCATCCAATATTAACACTAATTTGAAATGTGAAATGTCTACTTTCACAAAAAGAGAAATGTATTCTATTATTCTGATGTGACAAAAAAAACCTGCCACCATTTTAGAATGTCTGCCAGGCCTGTTTATCATATGTGATCTGGCCACATGCTTTTTACGCTGACTCTAACAGAAGCTTTCACATCAGTCCATTTTCTCTGGCAGGTGGTGTAAAGCTGGCTAACTCTCAGGCCCTTGTCATCGCTCTCTGTCTAGAACATGGAGCCCTGAGATATTTGTGTATCATGTATTGATTTGGAGGTACAACCCTTGGCTGTAAAACAGAGATAAAGAAGTTAGGCATTAACTATTTTTCCAGGGGTCACTCTGAGCCTCTTTCACATAGTTGGAACCCACCAGGAGAAAAAAAAAAAGCAGAAAATTGCTTGCCCATGTGATGGACTCTGGAATATTGATTTTTCTCTCAGAACGAAAAAAAGGTCTTTGCAGTCAGCATTTCCCTCTGAACTCAGATACTGCTGTTACATTCCTGTCTGCTCCCTCCAAGGTTACTGCCTGTTCGGGAGAGGCGAACACCTGTCAGATGTATATTGTAGCGTTTGCTGTCTCCATAGAAGCCCCTGTTTTCCAGTAATAGAAAGAAAATGTAAGAAACAAAAAGCATCTGACTGGGGAATTCAGTAAAATCTGGCTTGTGGGGAGTTTCTTGTCCATCTGGTTTCACAGTGATCACAACCGTGGCTTTGAAAACTGATCCCCATGCTGGCCTTGATTAGAAATCCTCACCTGGCAGTAAGCAGGAGGACAGTGACAGCGCCACCGCCTTGTTTGCTTAGCTGAGGGTTGAATGTGTTGAGATTTGCACCTGTTAACTAAGTATGGCTACCTCAGTGTACTTATGATGGTGTGAAAGCAATCACGTGTAAAGACACCCCTAGTGTGAGAGTTGGCTCATTATAAGAATTTAGTAGCCACCCTGATTTAACTGGTAGTGATTAATGATTAATTGAAATAACAAAAAATGCCAACATACTAACGCTTCTTTGAAAGGCATACCCGCGTGTGTTAGTTAATCAATTTGATCACAAATTTTGAATGTACTTTGACCCATTTTTACTCAATTTGAAATTCTAGGCCTGTTAGTGTTTGCATTTTACACAGCAACATTAATTATTTGCAGCATTTCCCACCTCATCAGGAATCTTTTCAATCTCAGCATCAAAAGCACTTGACAGTTTACTGCCCAGCCAAAGGTTGCAGCTCTAGAGTTTTATAGAATTATTAAGTAAGCAATTATGATAACCCACTGTTTTAAAGATAATAGGGTGATAAGGTTCTGCCAAACTCACACCGTAGTTTGCCCTCACGTTGCTCTTCCTGAGAGGAAAATCAATATCTTTTGCACTCGGGCCACTTTTCTCTCCAGACCTACTGAGTGTTTATCTTACCTGGTGAGCATTAAATGTTCCAGATATTCCAAGAAAAATAATAATAATTGTAATCTAAAATTACACCTTGTAGCTACACATTGTAATGACCCTGCTTGCTAGTGGCATTTTATCAAAGCTCATAAACCTTGAATGACTATATATTGATAAAGCCTGTTTAAAGTGTCATTGGAACGATAACATTTGCACTGTAAATGTGGCTCGCCGGCTCCAGTCTCTAGTCATGCTGTGATGATAAGGACAGCACCAAGTGGGATATGACCAATAGGTCAAAAGCCACAGAATATTTGGTTTGGGGATGATGAGACAAACTTTTTCTCTGTTGAAAGCCTGACATTAATATACTTCATTTAGCACCTATTAACGCCTATTAAACAAGGTAAATTTAGTGTGATAATAACTAATGCCTGGCAAAGCATGTGCAGCTGATACAGTTTGTCCTGAGACACTGAGTTGTAACTATTTTGTATTTATGTAATTCTAGATAGGACCCAGTGCTCAACTTGTATCTGCTTTCATGTTTTGACACCACATGCACAGGACTGTATGGTTGTATAACATTTTAGGGCACAATAAACTGTTATTAAATCACAAAAGATGATATAGTAGAATACATTTTTAGTTTCTAATTTTACTTTACTTACTAAAAAGAATGTTATCCACTCATGGGTTGGCACACGCAAAATTGATCTTTGATGATACATAAAATTAACATGAGGAACAATCATAAAAAAAAATCCCTGGTGGCTAACTATTTCAATGCAGTTACTTCTAATTACAAGGTTAAGAAACAGTACCTCCTCCTGAAAGGGATGGTGTAAAAGTGTCAGCTGTGCAAGAGTTTTGTTACAGAAGGGAGGAAATTAGAGAGCACACTGGTGCAGTGGTTAGCACTGTCGCCTCACTGCAAGAAGGTCCTAGGTTCAACTCCTCTGGCTGGCTGGGACCTTTGTGACTTTATATGTTCTTTCAGTGCCTGTGTGGGTTCTCTCCAGGTACACTGGCATTCTGTCACAGTAAGACATGCACGTTAGGTAAATTACTGATCCTAAACTGGCTATAGGTGTTAGCCCTGTGGTATACTGGTGACATGGCCCTGCCACTCAGCCAATGACAGCTGGGATAGGCTAAAGCACCCCTGCAACCCTGAACTGGATAAGCAGAAGAAAATGGATGGAAAAATGTTCAAATAAAAAGCTACTATCGACTTGTTTCCTGTAATCTACTAATGTACCTTCAGCTGCTCCCTTATATTCTCCCCAAGGGGTTGCCAGTGTTTTAATCCGCATTGTTAATTTGGCAGAGGTCTTACACCAGATGCCATTCCTGATGCAACCCTCTGTGGTGAGAGGGGGGTTTGGGTCCCCACTCCGGTTGCTATTGCAGCTGTATTCCACTCTATATGCATCTAACTTTGTGTAGATGCTTATCTTCCAGTCATTTAATTTTTGGTATACTGCATGATAGTGTCCCCTTAGTGTAGTGGTTTACGCATTCGCCTTTACAAGCAAAACATTCCTGGTTTGATTCCAGGTGGGGACACAAGCCCCTCTCGCCACTGACTAGTGTTTAAAGAAGGGCGTCTGGCGTAAAATCTCTTCCAAATTACCCATGTGTTTAATCTGCTGTGGTGACCCCTTGGGGAGAATACAAGGGAGCAGCCAAAGGTACGTTTGTATGATAGGGAGCTCATTTCTATTTTTTCTAGTTGCCTAAAAAGTCATACAACATGGTTTTTTATGATTATGGCCTTACAACAATTTAGTAATTTTACTTTTATAGTGATATTTCTATAGATTTAGGCCTTTTTCAAAATATTTTGACGATTTTCTGTATTCTAGCTATTTAAGTTAAGGGTTTTAATGGCTGAATTTTGACACATGAATCTTGATTCATGACAGACTTTTAATAAACTGCCTTTTGGTGAGGTTCGCTGCATGCATCCCATCATGCAGTTTTGTCTTCATTTTTTTGATTGTTGTTGTAAAACCTGTCCTGGTTCCTTTTATGGATGAATTTGTGGTTTGTTTCTTGAAGGAGCGCCAGTATTCTGTTTTGATACAAGCTAAGTTAGAGCACCTGACATATTGGAGTTGAGCGTGCTGCTGCCTTATCCACTTACAGCACTTACGTACACCTACTTGGTAGTGGTTTCATTCATGTGTTGTTTGTGTTAACTTTCTCCCTCCCATTACATAAATAATTATTACCCACCACTGACAGAAATGGACAAGTGGTTCAACACTTTGCCCAGATCAATACCAATAAAGCAATCAGCATGTTTGGAGCCTAAATGTTTTGAGGAGGGATCAGTGGGAGAGGATAACTGACTTTATGACTTTACTGTTGGAGGTGGAGCTTTCAGATATACCCCCATATAAACACACAAACACATGAATGGTTGTATCTCATATTCAGACATTTGAATGACTTAAATTATTCCTTGAATGCTTACCATAACTTATATGCTAAACTTTACCTTAACAATATACTGCCCAACATGAAGCTAGTTTTGCTTCTGTTGTTCTAGTGGTTAAAATAAAATTGGTTGATGTCTGCAGTTTGACAAATGTCAACATTTAACTCTCTTAAATTCCTAAAAATGATCCCAAAATGCAGCACACACAAATCCAGGCCCCATGTCACGTCCCTCCCTTCTTTTCTGGTCCTAGAAGAGTTTGTCCAGACAGCCAGATTGCACTTTGCTCAGTCCGACCATAAACCAAGACAATAAATTCAGACAGACTTCTGAACTGCATGACATGAGAGAGAAAGAGAGGGAGAGAGGACCTTCAGACAGTCAGAGATCAATGCTTCCAACATGGCAGGAAAAGCCCAACTGGCCAAAACAGATGGATCAAAGTATTTCACCCTCTTTCTGTGTGGCCTGACTGAATCATGGAACAATTGATTTCTGTAGCTCCACGTCTTGAAGTTTTCAAATAATGTTGTGTACTAATAAATGTTCTGCTGGTGGCTATGACTCAGTGTTAACCCATCAAGTCTACCCTCTTTCCTGTTGGTAAAAAGTATGCCAGACATAGACTTCATATTTCACTGGGACCTGTAAATCAATATAGATAATTCAGAAAAATGTATTTTATGTGCCAAAAGTAAATTTATTTTTGTTGCTTTTACCTCTTGGTCCAAGGTTAATTTTGCTTAGGCATTTTATGGAAATATTATTCATGGTGTTTCTTGTAGCAGCAACAGAGTCCCTCTGAGATCACAACATTCAGCATTTTGTAGAAAATTTAAACTGATGTTCTTCTTATTATGGTTTCAAAGTAGGGGTGGCCATTTTAGAACTACAGGATGATGAAAAATGGTGTCTGTAACAAGCTGTCACACCAAAACAGAATGCATAAGTGTCTCGTAAATGTTGTTGAACTCTGAGCCACAAATACAGGATTATTCATGGCTGTAGAGCCCATTAGTACTTAGTCATTGGGTGTACTGCCACCTTGTGATGTGCTCTGAGCCCTGCACGTCCAAATTATGTGAGGAGCTTTACTTCACAGTAAGCGTGTGAAGAATATGTTTATTTCTGTCAGGTCCTAACTTCAGAGCCAGTGCCAAGGGCAAAGCCTGAGGGGGAGACATACACCTCTTCTTCCCCTGCGGCATGCTGAGTCCACCAACAGATGGATGTTTCTGACCCCTCTCAGTGATCACAGCAGAAACTTGAAGCAGGGTTGCAGTCATTTTCTTGATTGTGGTTGACCCGCTCTTCTCTCCAGGGGTTCAGTCCATATCTATCTGCTGCTCAGTCAAGCCTGGCATGCTGGGCCACCATCACTCACACTCTGCGGGTCAGCGAGTGGATTAGCTGACCCCCTGGTGTGGGAGTAACAGGCCCTGCAGTCTCGTCAGCAAAAACTGGAGTTCTCAAGCAGCTGAAATGGGTGGGTGAGGTGGTCAGGGATGCTCCCCAGGATCAGGCCAGAGGAGAGATAGCAGCGTCTCCGGCACCCTGACAGCAAAGAAGCAGCGTCTGCAGTCAGTCAGTGTGATGGTCTATCAGCTTGTTTACTAATGGTATTCAAATAGTCTGCTTTTATGGTTCTATGAGGTAAACATTACACTCATATGTGATGGTTAAACATGTCAGTCCAAAATGACCACTTTACTAAAGTCACTCTTGTGAAAGCTGTTTGCAAGTATTTTGTCAGAGAATTAATGAGGTCAGCAGCTGATATTGGGCAATAAAGTCTGGCTTCACAATTGATTCCAAATATCTCAGACAGGGGTGAGGTCAGTTGTTTAAACCAGTCTTTGTGGACTTCAGTGTGTAAATATATACACTTGTAGTCATACTAAATGTACCTTCAGCCCCTCCTTGTATTTTCCCAAAGGGGTCACCACAGTGGATTAATCTGCATTGGTAATTTGGCAGAAGTTTTATGCCGGATGCCCTTCCTGATGCAACCCTCCATGGTGAGAGGGACTTGTGTCGCCATCTGGAATCGAACCAGGGACCTTTCATTTGTAAGGCAAATGCGTAAACCTCTATGCGCTTGTAGTCATAATATGAACAATTAATTCTGAAATGAAGCAAGATACAAGGACATTTTCTATTTTTTTTTCTTCAAAAAAATCTGAACAGATTCATGTCAATCACATCACTGTTACCCATCCATAAAGGAAGCATGCTACTCATTATCATGCCAGGCAGTGCAACACAGAACACTCATATGATTCACCTTGATGTTAGCTCAGACTAATTATGAGAAAATTGTTCCCACTGTCAACTATTCAGTCTGATAAATTCACCCTTACTGCTAACATAGGAGTCTAGAGGGTAAGTAGCAGCCAGGTGCTGCTAATCAATTGCACTTGATTAACTGATCATCAGCCAGTATGACTACCTCTATGAAAGCAAGAGATCTGGCAGTTTGCTGGCCAGGAGCATCCAGGCGTGTGCTAACACAATGTCACAATCTTCCCAGGAATGTACGTACCAGCAAAATTTACCTCAAGAGGCCTCAGTTAGCATGTTAATTGTTCGTGACAGTACAATTAGAAAAAGACCGAACAAGTATGTCTTACTTGGAAGGCATGCCAAAAGAGAGCCTCTGCTCTATAAAAGCTTAGGTTTGCAAGGTTTCATGTGAACAAACCACAAGACTTCTGGAGCAATCTCCAATCTCCTACACCAAGTGGACTGTTTGGCCACAATGCACAGCACCAAGTTTGGCAAAAAAACAAACAGCGTATCATCACAAACACCTCATACCAACTGTCAAGCGTTGTTGTGGAGTAGGGATGATTTGGGCTCGTTTTACAGCCACAGGACCTGGGCACCTTGCAGTCATTGAGTAGACCATGAACTCCTCTGTATACAAACGTATTCTAGAATCAAATGGGAGGCCATCTATTCAACAGCTAAAGCTTAAGTGATACAACAGGACAATGATCTTAAGCACACGAGCAAATCTACAACAGAATAGCTGAAAAAGAAACAAATACACATGTTGCAGAAGCCTAGTCCAAGTTCAGACCTCAACCCAATTAAAATGCAGTAGCGGGGACCTTCAGAGAGCTGTGCATAAATGAATGCACCCAATCTTCAATGGGAGAGTGGGCTAAAATTTCTCCACAACAATGTGAGAGACTGATAAAGTCATACAGAAAATGATTAAAGTTATTGCTACTAAAGCTGAATCATGGGATATACTTAGTTTTTCAGGACTGCACCGTCCTGTGAAAACTTTGTTTTCGTGACTGTAGGTGAAAAATGCATATTTATTATTCACAAAACACTATAGCTGGAAAACCATATAGTCATGTTTTAAAGTCCAGAGAGTAAATATATGCCAGGGACTATACACCAGCTATATATGCCTCAACGAAAGTCAGAGATCTGAGATGGTATAAAAAGTTGTCAGTCTCCTGTACAGTAAGAAGATAACAGCATGATAAATGTCTTGCTATGAACAGCTGCATACTACTGCTGCATGTGAGACAAGCTCAAAGATGTCCAGGTTATGAATGGACTAGTCAATGAACTAGAACATAAATGGCCTTTGGCCATAATTTCTTAGTGCTTGGGAGACGTCCTGCTGTCGCACTGCTCACTGGAGAAGATGCATCACTCTAAACACTGTCCCCCTCCTTCATGTTTGCTCTTTTCTACCACTTTCTGATTAGCATCGCTGACCTATCACACGCTGGTGCTGAGTCATTATGAGGTGTTAGCATTTTCAATTACCCCACACCTCCCGTCTCTGCTACCCTGTCTCCTCTGTGAGACGCTGCACAGCAGGAAAAAAGCAACAACATGCTAATTTTCTGCCTGTGAGAAGCAAACTTTAAGAATAAACAAACAAAACAAACACTAATTAAAAGTTCAGCAGAAGTCAGAAGAAAAAAAAACAGGACATCAATGACTCGCGGTTCATGTAGAACTTTATTTCAGCTATATGGTTGTTTTTAGAAGCACTTATTAGGAATACAGACTGAACGTTTTCTTTAATGATACATGTCGTACTGCAAATGTCAAACATTCATGCCAAGAAAATACTACTGATACAGTTCTAACAAGAACAGTTAAGTGTGTTGAAAGTAAAGAACAAATAGGTGTTTTACAAACACAACCATACAAAACACAACCATAAAGCGTATTAGTGCTTCTAGCTTATAGACCAGTGAAAAGAAACAAAACTGTACTAAAGTTGCTTAAAAAAACCCAAAGATGCTTGTATGTTGTTGCGAATTCCCACATGGTTGAGCAAGCTAGCAACTTTGCCAAGTCTCTACTTGGGTAACTGCCTTTCAAAACAGGTAAGGCAAGCTCTGTCTTAAAAAAATCATTACCTTTCCTCCCAAATAAAAACACTGATGGAAACATAATTTGTAACAAAAGGATTTTGTTTTGTTTTTTTAGCTTTCTTTTTTTTTTTTTTTTTTTTTTTTAAATTAAACTTTTA
>VUQH01039463.1:12502-34139 GCA_015106775.1 Etroplus canarensis
CAAAACTGCATCTACTGGAGATTTCTAGAAAGCTATCGCCAACAAAAAGCAAACAAAGAAAACAGCACAAACATATTTCAACATGAATATCAGAGCAGAATATTTGAGAGATTTTGAGGCTACATCATAGGAAGGAAGTGACACCTATAAATCCTACTGTTTGGGCAGCAATACAAAATAATTTATTCTAAACTTTCATCTTAGTGTTCTAATAGACTGTACTCTCTAGCTCCATAAATGTAGACTTTGAAAAAGAAAATACACTTAAATTAAAAAAGGTAATACAAGATAAAAGCACCTTATCCCCAACATGTTATTGAACAAGTAGATTTTTAGAAGCAAATGGCACAAATTCATCAATGGTAAATTAGCAATTCAGTGAAATGTATAATTTTTTGTTAGACAATACCACCAAGTCTGATGAGTTTAACACCAAGCTGTGACATGATTCTCTTGTTACAGAAATGTTTGCATCATATGGGCATGTGTGTGAAACAAACAGTTACAACAGGGGGCTGGTCACTGGACAGAAGCTGAGAGAGTCAGTGTGTTTGTCGAATCCTTGAATCCCTACACAGCAGCTCTTACATCTGCAGCTGAAAGGGTGTTACAACACCGCTGTCCTTACAGCTTAGTAAACAAAGTACAAGGTGTAGCATGCTACCTGGCAGTTAGACTGTTGCATCTGTGTTTTGTCACTCCAAAGTCAGTGCGGAAAATGCATTTAACCCTGCTTTTCTAGTGCAAAACTGCCAATATTTGGTTTTTAACTGCAGGGATAATCTGTAAGCAGAGCGTCACAAGAGCCAAGCTCAACACAGACGTTAAGCTGCAACACTCATAGAACTGTTATGTGGTACGAACAGTAACGTGTCTCAAACCTGCCATACTGTCATGAAAAACGGTGGAGCTCCCAATACAAATACACTTGCATAAAGATTTACAAGTACAATAAAATCTGACTGTAGCTGGCACTGCGACAGATGAATAAGAACTTTACAGCTAATAGTAACAGGCTGCCCCCATCTCCTCCATACTTCTGACTTGACAGATACCAAAAGTCCAGAAACCAGAAACAGAGTTCATATCCAAGACTCTAAATCTGAACTGTGAACTCAAAGAGAGAAAAGAAGTTTGAAATGTCAAGAAAAAAAATGAAGATAAGAAGATGGTGGGAAAAGGAAGGCAGATTAAAAAAGACAAAAAAGATGACATCTCTGAGGCAGGCGTTTTTCTGGCTGTACTGGCAGCAAAATGTATTTCAGTCAATTCATATATTTTCCTTGTTTAGTAACAAAATTCCATCTGAACACAAACCATTAAGAAAGCATCTGTAGGATCGAATAAGACGTGGCTAGCTGACTCAGGTGCCATGATGGCAGCAGCAGCTGGTGTTGAAGTCGTGTTGCAGGTGTGTCCAGTGTGGGCTTTTAGAGAAGAGAAAGAGTCTGTTGTGGGATCTAGTAGAGAAGGATGCGGCGTTCAATGGCCTTGCGGCAGATGGGACACTCGCTCATTCGATCCCCACACAACTGGCAGGTGCCGTGGCCACACATGAAGATCATGTTCTTTAGCCGGTCTAGGCACACGGGACACATAGTCTGCAGGTGGGTAAGAAAGAGTTGGATTAAAATCCTTTCAACTTTCAGCATGCAAATATTACTACCTAAGCAGAGTACTACACAATAACTTTATGGTACCAACATCCATTTGATCTCAACGAATTTTACAGCAGTGGTTACTGTTTCACAATTCAATTGAATTTTACTCTTCCGTTCTAGTTCATGAGCCACACCTGGTTGGTGACCTTACCTGTTCCTTGATGTCTTGAAGCTGTTGTTGCAGCTTCTGTACGTCAGCGTTGACGTTGGTGTTAGCCTTGTCTCTCTGCAGGGCTGGGATGTTTCCACTAGCTGTTTGACATTAAGAAAAATAAAAACACAAAGTTGAGGATGAAATAAACATCAGTTTTCAGCAAATAAATAAACAAACAAACAAACAAACCAGGGAAAACTTCAAAATTCACCTCTAAACATAAACTATATTGCCAATAAAACTGAGTGCAGCTACAACATTCCCATTCTGAAAAAAGCCAGGTGCTTGAGTATTTTTAAAAGCACGAGTTATGTAAATGAACAAGGATCACAAACACATGCACATTTAAATTTACTGTTTGGCAGAAGAAACTTGGACTCTGACAGTCTGTGCAAAGTTGATTTAGAAGTATTTTATTTCAGAAATGTACACTTTGTAATTATCTGGAATACAAGCTGGCACATCATGCAGCACTTGCTTGCTCACTCATGTATAATGAGATGTGTGTGAAACTGCCTGAATGTATTATTTAGGCACTCGACACGAATTTTCTGGACTGATGCCCCGCTGGGGCTTATTGTCAGATCCAAACATCTGCCAGAATCGGTGAGCACCAGTGTGATTCTTGGGATATGTATCATACATATATTATCACACTGTAAGAGAAATGGAGGTGGGTTAAGGGGTGGGGAGAGGGGCCAGGGCAGCACCATGGGGGGGTTGTGTGGAGGGGGCGTTCTCTATAAACAAGGCTCTTATAAGGGAGGGGATCAAGGAGGTATACTTACACCAACTTAGTGCCAGATTGTTGGGCTGGAGAAGATCCTGGGATCCCCCTGCCATAGTGTTAGAGCTCCCTGCTGGGAATAACCAGTCACATTGTTACAGCAGGAACTGGCCTCACCAGCTCAACAGCTGGCCTGATGACCAAGACTACTCACTATATTCTCGATGAGAGGTTCAGAGAAAGAATTTTAGAAGGAAACCAGCAAGTTGGAAACAATGATCAGGGAAAGAAAAGGGAATATAGTTTCTTCTATGCAGAACTGATCGCTTAAAGTGGCAAGTAATTTTTTTTAATTTATTTATTTATTCATTCATTCTTCCTTAGAGATGACTCTAATGCTTGGGTTAGAGGTACATTATGAAACCCATGCACCAAATTAAAAAAGAAGGTAGTCAAAAAGCTTAAAGTGACAAGTCTATTCTGTGCACTAGATTTGCCTTTAAAACAAGCTATCAAGCAGGGTTACTGAAAGAAAGGGAAAAGACAATAGCATTTAATGCTGCCCCTTGCATGGGTGTATGACAGTGCTTGGGTCTGCATTTGTTTTTGCACGTTTAGTAAGTAAGACTTGCCGACACATAGAGAAACTAAACAAACGCGAAAGTTGTGAACGTGCAGTTTCCCTTCAAACTCAACATAAAATTTGAAAACCACAGTACAGGGAATCACTAGCGAGATGTACCACCTAAAATAAGAATATGAGCAATTACAGCTGGCAGAAACAAGAGGATAAATCATGAATGCAACCCAAAATAAAAACATGTCTTATATCCACTGGTTAATTTGAATACTTTGGGTAAATTGATCAAAAATGGGGCTCCTTTGCAGCTGAAAAAATAGTATCTAAAATATTTTGTAGTTTCAGAACTGTTTCATGTTCCCATTCAGAAGAGAGGGAGATATTCTCATTCAGTGCTTTTACAGATTCACGTGGATATTGTATGCATGCATCATTGGGGCTGCAGGTCAGTGCTGACATGCTTACAAATGAGTTGATCCATTTTATATGAATGTGATTAGTCAAACTTTTGGAGGACACAGGAACATTAATAAGGCTGTCTGTATGCTCTGACATTATTGTATTATGCAGTAAAAGTCAATCTAGAAATGGTTTCTAAGATCCTACATAAAAAGATTAGGATTTGAAACAGAATTTCCTCTGTTCTGAAGATCTGTGTGGTGATTTCATACATGGCAGCACAGCATTACTGAGGCCACTGTCCACTTGAGATAATTTCTAAATGGAGATTAGTACAAATGACATAAGCTAAATGGTTCTAATAATAAAACATCTCAAATTTAGATGTGGAATTAAGTTTGGAGAGTAAGTTTGACTACTTCAAATTTACTAGTTTACTAGGTTTCTAAGACACTATATGGACAAAAGTATTGGGTCACCTACCTTCAGAAGCTTTTACGACATCCCATTCTAAATCCATAGGCATTAATATACAATCTGTTAACCCCCTTGCAGCTATAACAGCTTCCATATTTTAGGAAGGATTTCTAAAAGATTTTGGTGCATATATTTGGGAATTATTGCCCATTAATCCAGAAGAGCATTTGTGAGGCCAGACATTGAAGCTGGTTGAGAGGGCTCGCTATCTTCTTTCTAGTTTATCTCAAAGATGTTTGATGGGGTTGAGGTCAGGGATCAGTGTGGGCCAGACAAGTTCTTCCACACCAAACTTATCCAACCATGCCTTGATGGACCTTGCTTTGAGCACTGGGTCACTGTCATGCTGGAATAGAAAAGAGCCTTTTACAAACTGTTCCCAAAAATTTGGAAGCATAGAACCGTCCAAAATGTCTTGGTAAGACTAAGCATTAAGATTTCCCTTCATTGGGACTAAAGGCGAACCCAAGAAAAACAACCCCATATCCCTCCACCACCAAACTCCATATTTGGTACAATGCAGTCACGTAGATAACGTTCTCCTGGCATTCGCCAAACCCAGACTCTTCCACCAGACTGTCAGATGGAACAGCAGGATTTGTCACTCCACAGAACATGTTTCCACTGATATAGTCTAGTGGCAGCATGCTCTACACCACTCCATCCAATACTTGGCATTGTGCTTGGTGACTGGCATGCAGCCACTTGGCCAGCAGTACTGGTGACTTTTACACACTATACACCTTATAGCACTTAGTCACCCCGCTCTGTAACTTTATGTAATCTGCTACTTTGTGGCTGAGTTGCTGTGGTTCCTAAACACTTCCAATTTGCAACAGTACCACTTAAGGTTGATGGTGACATATTTAGAGGGGAAGAAATTTTACCAACACACTCGCTGCAATGATGGCATCCTATGACAGTACCATGCTTGAATTCAGTGAGCTCTTTAGAATGACCCATTCTTTCACAAATGTTTGTAAAGGCAGACTCATGACTAGGTGCTTGATTGTAAACACCTGTGGCAATGGGACTGAATGAAAAACTTGAATTTAGTGACAAATAGGTGTGGTCCAATACTTTTGTCCATAAAATGTATGTCTACTAGGATGAAAAATGCAGTGACAGTGATGGAAAAGTAAGATATGAAAAAGCAAAGCAGCTACAAAGCATAAAACATAAAATAAAATAAAGAAATGAGAAAACAAAGAAAACATTTACAAAGGGTGTGGATTAAAACGGAACGTGTGGAAAATTCACTCACTAAGGTGATCATCATCATCATCATCATCATCATCATCATCATCAGCGGCATCATCCTCCATACCTTTCCCTCCACAGCAAAGTACGAAAGGGGTGCGGCGTTCCACCACAGCCCGGCACTGTACACACTTCTTCATGAGGCTGGCACAGTCTGGGGAAAAAACAGAGATGATAATCACATATCATTCAGATCTGAACGTAAAATCTATATATGTTTTATTATTCACACAAAAGGTGGACAAAATTAGATCCCCAAGGTCACCCCAAAAAGCCCCAAATTTCTGACCCGACTCTACCTGACGTGATGCGTGGCTAGGTGTCGTGGTCAATTGATTTCTTCTTTTTATTTTATTTGTGCAAACTGGATAATTAAAAACTGATGTATGCAGCAGTGAAGTTGATTCCATGATATCCCTGATGTTTTTTTTTTAAACCAATTTCAGCTGCAGCAACAAAAGACGGCAATGGCAGCAGACATGTGTCACCATGGTGTCACCAAAAAGTATATGATGTCATGATCAATTTGGTTTTGTTTTGTGCAGACTGGACAAACAGCTACACAGATGTTTCTAAAAAAGTAAAAATTTTACATAAAAATGCCACCTGGTGGCCAATCCATATTTTCAAAATGGCTGAAAATCTAATCAGTTCCACATTTTATGGAGATCTATTGCTGTGCTAAAATTCAAAATCTTGTGTCAAATAGTTTTGTACTACAATAACACAAAGGCTTTGTGCTGATGATTCCATTATATCTCTATTTTTCAGGGACATAAAAATGCAAAATGAAAGCAGCAGGTGCCACAGATGATGATGAAATCTGAAGATAACTTACTCTCACAAGCACACATGTGACCACAGGGCTGGAACAACACTGCTGCCTTTTTGTCAGAGCAAACTACACACTCCTCAATCTGTGGATGGAGAATAACAAAAATTTACTTCAGTCTTTGTCATCTGAAGGTAGGAAAGACAGTAGGAGTGCTTCTGGTACCTTAGTTCTTGACTGCACTTGTTCTTTGCAGATGAGACACTTCTTGACACGAGGTGAGCAGAGGGAGCAGGTGGCGATGTGTCCACAAGGCCCAAACAGAGTGTCTCTCTTCATGTCCGAGCACACCATACACTCCTCCAGTGACTCAATGTTGCTGTTCATAGATGGGCTGCGGGTGCCCACCTGGCCACTGGAATATTGGGAATAAAACACAGGACTTAAGAGAGCAGAGTAAATTACAAACAACAGTGGCTGACAGAGAACAGAGGGAAAAAATGTGAGAAATGAAATGAAATCTACAATATGGAACGTTTTGATTATCAAAATTGTTTTTAAAAAAATCATGTTTATTGTAAGTTTGTTGTCTGTTAAGCAATTTCTCCCCCTGGGATTATTATTATTCTGATTTTGATTGTACCATGATGTGAACTTCCTTTATCTCTTTAAAGTAGTGCTACAGTAACTGTGAGAGCATAAACACACATAAAAGTACTAAACACATTTTCTAAGTTTATTCAAAGATTTCTGCTAGTTAGAGACTTTGCAGGAATATTTTAAAATTCCAAAGTGCTATCAGTGCAAATTAAATGAACAAAAAACCAAATTAAAAAAAACAGATTAATAAACCTAGGTCTCTTAACAAAATAATAAAAACACAAGAAAGGCATTCAGAATGAACATCCTCGCACACTAATATCAGTGCTCTATTTCACAATTTTCACTTCGCTTACTCTCATGACATTCATTTTGTGCATTCTTGTTGACAGACAAAAGACAATGGAAACCTAGAACATTTCCAGCTTTAGGGGGCTGTGTGCTGAATTCCTGAGACTCTATGAAGCAGTTAGTCAAGGAACAGCTTGGCACATAACATTTTGTAAAACTGCTTCACCTCAGTTTTTGTACAGATTGCAATATGCTCATAATTGAGCTTTAGAGTTGCTGGCAGGTAGAGTTTGCTTTTAATCTCTGGACAGTCCTCCCTTGCTTTTTGGTCTTTATGCTAAGCTCAGCCTACTATCTCCAGTCTTAATATTTGCTGTTTAGACATGAGGCTGACATCAATCTTCGCAACCAATTCTCAACAAGAAAAAAAAGTTTATTTCGCAAAATGTCAAATGAGAATGTTTACCTGCTCTTTTCTTTGTGACATTTGGCCAAAGCCTTGCAGAGGCTGGGGTCAGGACACAGGTCTAGAGGGGATTGGCCCTTTTTGTTACGAATGGTCAAGTCTGCTCCATTAGCTGCCAGGAAGCAGGCAATGGATGCTGCACTCTTCTTCTCTGCCCCCTGGGTGCCCAAGCCCATGATTAACTGCAGAGATCAAGACAGACATATAAAAGAGAAAGTCAGAGATTCATCAGGTTTTTTTGACATGAGAGATTAATTTTAAGCTGAATTCATGGGGAAAGGTGTCATGTCTCTACCTTACACACTGGCACATAAAGCAGTAAAGCAATTAGGAGTCCTATTTTAAATTTTATCAAAGTCTTCAGCATTAAACTCAGTAGAATCATGTTAAAATATGTATCAGGTCATGTGAAATGACCCAATCAAAGATACCCCTTTAGATGACTGTCAGACAATATATTCCTCTAACCCCCATCCAAAATCCCATTAACTGTAACATCTGTCTCCCTCACATAGCTCATTTCCACACTCAGTCTACCCCAATTCAAAGCATCTTTCTCTCTTGCAATTTAGGCCTTCCATGTCTGATTGTCTCCAACCAGTAGCTTTTACATCTCATGCTGATGGAGCCATCGGGCCGGCTAATTCAATTCTCATTTTGATGGGAGGGGAGTGCCATGGGAGAGTGACCCAACTGCACACATCTCAATTAGGCCTGCTGTCTGTTCCACTCCTCCACGGGGGAACCAGAGAGAAAGTGGGATAGAAGAGAGGAGGTAGAGAAAGAGAAGAAAATCAAGCAGGAGGGAGACAGAAGGTGACAGGTACGAAAAATCTGTCACTGAAGCCGTGCATTAAACTTTTCCCTGTAGGGCTTACTGATGTGGTGTTAACATGGAGAGGGTTGAGGTCTGACATGGCCCTTTTGGCCTCTACAGAGGGACAAGCTCATTCAGGCTGGGAAAGAGGCAGCAGCGGGCCAGTTGACTGTTGGCTGCTATGTGGATGGTGGGCTGGCGCAGTTATCTAGTGATACAGGTGTTGAAGACTGTGGAGCACTGATTTTCCTGACTAAGTGAAAACTGTATTTTCATTTGTCACATCAGACAGCAGGTCATGTGCTGATGTTGTTACAGGTGTGTATACAGGTCCTTAAGCGTACTGGGACAACTTGCACCCGTCTTTCAGTACTAGAAATGTTAAGAGCTATAGTGTTTTTCTACAGTGAGTCACCCAAAAGGAAAAAACATAATATGGAGAACTTAGTTGCTTATTTTAGCGAGACAATATTGACAGCTAAACAGTGGTTGATAAATTTAAGATGTTAACATGCTGAATTGGTATGTACAGCTTTGCTAGCTTAATATATTTGGGAATGTCTAATTGAGTCAGAATAGTATACTGGATAAAAAGATGCCATTCCAAAACTGATGGCCAGCATCTACACTGAACCTTTAACTGTAGTGTAGGAGAATTGTTACTGATCAACAGTTTAAGGAACACACAGAAACACACTTGTTTCATTCTTATGTATGGCCACCGGAACACTGTCATTCCTTAAGAAATCCTGACCCATGTAAAATGTAATATAGGAAGAACAGAAAGGTTAATAATAGATGTCTATGTACTGTGTTCTTGGAAGGTTCCCAGGGCTCCACTTTGCTGACATCTTGCATATCTTGGAGTTGCCGCAATTGGGACAGAGTGTGGTGACGCAGTGCCTCATGAAGCGGTGTGTCCCCATCCTTGTCCTGCACATCAAGCTTGGCCTCTGCCCGCACCAGCAGCTGTTAGAGAGAAACATATAAACAAACAGTTACACAGGCAGAACGTCAAGCAGAAACTCGAACAGTCACCATGAAACAACTTTAATTTAATGCTACAATGCAAATGCCACAGTGCTGATTTATAAGGTTGCTGGCTGCTTAGAATGAACTGCTTCAGTATTGTGCTCCCCAATTATGGAGTGCATTTTTTCATGAGCCCACAAGGTGGCAACGTGGCAATCTCAATCTAACACTACGCTAAAAGACTAACCAAGACACTGCCTTAGAGAGCCTTTTCCCTCCCTTCTGAAGCAGAACCTTGTTCAACTGCAGGACATCGAACCGTATATATTAAATGTGGGGCTGCACTGGTGTTTTTCTACTCCCTTTTGTGCACAGTCTAGAAAGAGAAACTGAGGGACGACTGAAGACAGGATGCTCACTAAGTAATGCAAGTAAGTGAGGAATGGAGAACAAATGAGAAAAAAGACAATATGTAACAAGAGGACTCACTAACCCGAACTATCTGGGTGTGCTGGCGCTCCACTGCCAAGTGTAATGCAGTCTGCTGGTTGACATTCTGAATGTCTAAGCTGGCACTGCCCTGGGAGATGAGAACAAGAGAGAAGCAAAAAAGCTCAATAAACAAAAGGGTAACAACAAACCATTTGTGCACATAGATGACAAACAAGCACTGAATGTAGAGAAATAGGAACAAAAAAAAAAAAATTTCATATTTTAAAAAACTATATAATGTTTTTACACATGAAAGACTGTAACAACCTCTCCCGCTTTATGTTGCATGACAGAACCTTGTTTTCTTCTGCCCTGCCGACCAAAAAAGTATCACCCAGGAGGCTGGAAAAAAAAGGCAACCTACAATAACGCTGCATGTGATTGTCATTTCCAATTGCAAACACCTCAGCTGAGGAGATGTGGGGGGAAGATAAGCATTGTGATCAGGCAGTGTGTGAAATCCCACAGTAATAAGACTGACTGACTGACTGCCTGGCTGGCTGGCTGGCTGGCTGGGAATCTGCAGTGCACCTAGTACTGTGGTGCAGTTTTTGAATAGAAAGCTGAGCCATCACTGCGAACAAGCCTAATGCAGGAACTTGGGGAAAAAGCTGTCCCCGCTGAAAGGTAGCTTGCACAGCGAACATTCATGCGTTAGAATGTTGCAGCAACATTACTGCCTTGCACCATATCCTCATTAACCCAGTTCCTGCTTGGTCAGGTGACTTTTGCTGTAAACCCATGTGCGAGTTAGTCTTCAGGGAGCTAAACCTGCAATCTCAGAAGGGAAAAAGAGCATGAACTTACGATTGCAAGAGGAGGAGGATGAGGACCAAGCAGCACTAAGGAATACCCCTGGAGGCCCGGCGAACCATATGGATTCAATTAAAAAAAAAGGTATGAATAGGAGCTTCAATTGGTCTACAGCTTGCAGGTTACAGGGAGTGCAGTGGAAGTTGCTTTTAATGGTCTGTAGCCAGGTAATGCTAGGAGTTGAGGCTGAATAGATGCTTCAGTGTTTGAGGATAATTGTAAACTGCGAACTTTATGAACACATTTAATCACAGAAGACTGTTTAATGTGTTTTTAGTTGCCCATCTCACAAGGGTCTGATTAAAAACAGATATCCTTATACTTAATCTATTTAGCTGTCTACAGAGGCAGCAATATCAGCTTGTGTTTTACTCATGTAAACTTCACCCAGAGCACGCTTTTGAGATTCAAGTATGATAACAGAAATAGCTACCAGGTTAAGTGATTAGGTATGCACTGAAATTTGTTATTAATGTCTGTGAGTGTTGGAGTGTGGTTACCTGGTGCACCAAAAGCTCAGCCACCTCCACATGGTTGTTGAGGGCAGCAAGGTGTAGTGCGGTATAACCATCGTCCTTCTTCTCATCTACAATCCAAGGCCTGGGCAGTTTGGACAGCAGCACACGCATGGCACTGCACAGAGAGGAAAAAGTGAGTGAGGGAGAGAAGTGAGCAGATTCTGTGCTTTGGTCCATGAGAAAAATCCTTTAGAAAGTCAAGATAATTAAGTTATTTTGATAGAAATTTCTGATGTAAATGCCAAAATGTATCTCCCTGTGACTGAATTTCTCATGTGCTGAACATATCACAGTGTCTGTGCCGCTGATACACAGCACTCCAATATATAGCTTTTGTTCTTACAGCAGGACATATCCCATTTTCACATATGATGACAAGAATACTAAACTAACTTAGGGAGGAGTTGCTTTACCAAGTAGAGTGTTATTTAGTACAAGTACTGTGCTATCTAAGAGTACCCGTCTCTCCTACCATCTCTTCAGTTAAAAAGGGCAGTCACTTTTCCCTTGATGATGCGCAAAAGCACATATCATTGGAAGGCAAAATGGCAATTACGCAAGATTTAGCTGCATTCACTCAGATCTCCTCCTGGGAAAGAAACAGACAAGGTGGGAAGGGAAACCATCTATTGTTTAAAGAGTGCTGTTAAACAGAAGTGCTATGGTGTGTTGACAAGAACCTGTTCAGTGTCACTGAAGGTCATTTAGAGGATGTGTGCCACACATAGATGTGGCTGCAAAGGCAAACATACAAGAAAAGGGCTGAGAAGGAGTCATGGTGTTAAGAGTGGGAAATTAAAAAAAAAAGGCTGAATGTCACTCACTAAAGCGTCATTAAAGAAAGAGTATTTTACTAGTAAAAGCCACATACATATTTCTGTCCTTACTAAATACACAGACAGGGGAAAAAAACTAAATTAGAGAAATAAAAGGGAGAAAAACTATGCTGAAGTGTGCAAACTTTACTTAAGGTGTATTACAGTTGTAATCAACACCCTTCTTCCAATTAAACAGAGCAAGCGTCATAGCATGGCAACTTTACCTTAGTATTTAATTTCATTCATTATCCTTCCCTTCCTGACCCTGACTCCTTTCCTCCTCTAGCCTATGGGCTTACGGACCACGGACATGCTAAACACTGAAATGAGGAAAATTCTTCTTTTAATGTGCAAACAGTGGATCTGTGAATCTGAAGAGGTGAGACAGCCAAAATAACTTCAATTTGTGCACTAAAGAATATAAACATTTAAAATCCATATCCCTGAACTGTTTGTGTACCTAACTACAGACAAGATACACTATGTGCCTCCATAAGGATTAAAGCAGCAGCAGTGGTGAAGGGAACACTTCTGACCTTGTTTAACCCTGAATAATCATGCAGGGCATATTTTTAAAATGTGACAAAAGGAAACAGCCAATTTGACTCCCTCTTCGTTATGGCTGACCAGCATGCACTCAACTGTTTCTGTAAACTATAGCAGGATAAATAGGATCTCAAACAGTAAAGTGAGGAAGTGGGGTCCAGCACAGAAGGCCACAGTTTGCACAGCCAATGAAAATGCTTAATTATTACATAAAAACCAATAATCTAGCAAGCTTTCAGTCTAAATGTGATCAAGCTGGCTGGTTCTATGCAGGGTTTTGCTAAATCTATAGCTTGCCTCCCTCCCACTGGACTAATGAAAGAGAGCATCATCAGCACACTCTCTTGAGGAAAGCAGAGAGGCATGGGGCAGGCAGTCAGCACCTCTGTATGGACAGAGATTCAGGGCTGGTGTACTGCTGCAGTGATGAACAGCGCAGCACACTGATCCCAGTCTCCCTTGCTCTCTCTCTACCTCTCACTGCACAGAGGCTTACGCTCACACACACACGCACACCTGCAATTGCTTGCAGCCATCTTCAACCACTTAATGCAGAGGAGCACTGCTTAAATGTGATAGGAGCCGCACCCATTCTGCCTAATCTCACATTCATAACGTGTCGCCTTTGTTACAAAGAAGTATTTGCTTACATACTGTAGATTTTACATCTCATAGGGGACTTCTGAGGAATTTCATCCATGGCTCACCCAGTGGGTAGGAGTTAAGACTTAAACAAGCAAATCATTCAAGTAAAGACTTTGCCACATAAGCTTACTGCCTGAAGCTACCACAGAAAACTTATTCCCAGTGGTTCAACTGAACACTCTTTTAGCTTTCGTTCAAGAAAGCATGACAATATAAGAATACGATGCATTTTTGTAAACCATAATTTTCCGCAGGAATCAAGGGTAATTATCCTACATTAAACCTTTTATCTTTTTGTTCTGATTTTCTCACTCCTATTTGGAAGTACATTTGATAAATTTGGACTGGCTGGAAATATCCATTAGCTACAGAACAACCAGCCAATGAATTCTCACTTGCTATAAAACAGGGGCATACTGGCGCCTTCTAGCGTCAGCACATGGCACTCCTTTGCTGGGCCGGTATTTGCTAGTGTAAGGAGCCTCTCCAGTCCAAGTCTAGATTGACAGGCTCCCCTGCCACGTTGGGTGAAATGGATGGACATTAATATTAATGCCCCATACTGGCACTACTGCAATGCAGTTAAGCTATTTGCTGTAAAAGCAGGAAAAAAGACTGAGTTAAGAAGCAAAAAATACATTTAAGTTGTGTTTTTATCTCTTGGTTGAGTGGTTTTAGCGGTGACTGAAGAGGATATAAGAGAAACCATGTGTTAGCTGATGAGGTAGGATGCTGAGAGGGAGGGAAAGAGATGAAGAGAGCAATTCTGACCAGGCTGCAGATGTTTTACGGATTGGAAGATAATGACCTGACCCGTGAGCTAATGTTCAGATAAGTGAGACAACTGTAGTGAGGCTTTCCTTATTAAACCTCAATCTTTAAAAACAATGCTATGGTCCACATGAATGTGGAAAGACATGCAGGTGTGGAAAAGGAAGAAGGGAGGAGGGGTAACGTGATGGAACTGGGTCACCCTGTGAAAGATCTCAAAGTGTCCCTCAGGAATGCTACACCAGGTCTTGTTGTCTTGGGCTGCATTTGTCATTGACTGGAACACTGATGCCCTCAGTTTTGTGTGTGTTGGCATTTGTCATTGTATGTAAGACAGTGGAAGTGTGTGTGTATACAATTGCTTGTGCGAGTGTAAGGGTCGACAGGGCCCTTCTGCTGCCCTCGTCTGGCTGACAGCCATCTGTGTGGTGGTCAGTAGCTGTTATTACAACAGGAAGTGAGAGCCAGGGGACAATAACGTGGGTAGGACAGGGCAGAACGGGAACAGTCAACATCCAGTCTGAGATTAATGGCTGCACACAAACATATGGTTACTCTGATGTGGGAGACGTGTTTGGCATACCATCATCCATTAACTAAGGCTTCAAGCTCAAGAAAGTGATCCAAATTCTGCATTGGAAATTAGTCACCAAAAGGTGCCACCTGCTTTGAGAAAATAAAATGCTTTATACAACTATTAATGAAAATCATCAGTCTTGCAATGTTACAGTGCTTCCCTGAGCCAAAGCATACAGTTGTGAATACTCAATCCCAACACCTTAACCAAAATTTCTATATTAAAGCTAATGCTTGCTCTTGAAATACAGTCCTAACACAAAGCCTACTCTTGCAAAAATGTTGACAGTTTTATGAGCACATATAGATCTCTTTTTATCCATATTAGGCAAGGAAATTTAATGGGTTCTGACAATGTACAATAGAGCAAATTGCACCTGCCAATCACCATCATGTGATAGAGTTGTAAGCCTTTGGGAAAAGCTGATAAGCAAACAGAGCTAAAGAGTTTTTGTCAAAAATGTTATTTTCCTCACCTTTTTAATGCTGCCTTAATGGGGCTGAACTGGTACATCATTTCTATGAGGTCTCTATATAGTATTCCTATATAAAGTTCTGTGTCTTGAGTTTTCAAGGAGCCAGACTTTCTTGTAATTTTTAAAGTGGTCTTCAGCAACAGTTCTCCAGGCTTTCTGAAGGTCTTTTAAAGTTTTTGTGGACATTGGCTGCTTTTCACTCATTTTCAATTCAGTCCCCTGTACCTGATCATTTTCAGAGTAATGTCTTAATACTTTGCTGCAGTCTGTTGGGGGAGCAGCATCAGAGCCAGTGACACAAACAGACTAAATAAACTCATTAAGAAGGCTGTCTCTGTGACTTGATGCAAACTAGATACTTTTGAAGCTGTAGTGGAGAGGAGGACATTGGAAAAATTGTTATCCACCATGGATAACCCTGATTTGCACCTCACACTGGAGAGACAGTGAAACTCTTATAGACTAATACAGTTTTGCTGTCACAAGAGGACCACAACAGGAGATCTTTCTTTCCCCAGGCAATAACTCTTTATAACAACTCACCTCTGTTCAACAAAGAACCCTGCTCAGGATCCATCTAGTTTCCAGTTCACTTAACTCCTCACTTCAGCCAATTAAAATGCACTTCCTGTTTCCAATTAGCACATCTTGCCTGCATTGCCCTTTAAGTTACTGCATATGGTCTATTTGTCTATGTGTACAATGTATACTTTTTATACTTCTAAATTACTGTTGTACATATTATGATTTTCCTCTCAGTATTTTTTCTATTATAGTACAGTCTTCTTTTCTATTATAGTATAGTACTTACTTACTCACTGCCTATCTGCCACTAACACTAACCTATGAATCATTCAAGCACAAAAACGCAGATAAAACAAGGGATGAACTAGTGTTATGTCCACACTTAAACAACAGTTTAGCAAATAACCAATTTTAAATTGTATCGTTAGGCACTTCGTTACTAGTAGCCTGTTGCAAAAACACAATTTGTTACACATTGCTTATTTAGTTCAAACTACAAAAAATGCAAAAGATAACACAGTTTTAAAGGCATAAAATTGTGTTGTTGTTTTTTTTTGCAAAAACAAGGTGATTTCCAAAGAGCTATTAGCTGAAAACTTGGTATATCTCATCATGGTGTGCAGTGTGTGCTTAAAAAATTGGAAAAAATTGGACAAGTGGCAGGCTTATAAAACTATCTACACCAAATGAGCAGTATTTTAAAGTCATGTCCTAAAGAAACAAGACAAAAAATCCAGCAAAGACCTGACACAGGACCTGAGAGATGCATCTGGCCATTTAGTTGATAAATATGTCCTCTGAAGTTTTATCAAAAATTATCTTAATAAAGTGTGGCTGTCAAGAAGCCATTCTTAAGGAATGAAAGCAGCAGAGAAAGGCTCAGGTATGCCAAATTACACAAGTACTGGACTGACAATCAGTAGCAACAGGTGTTATGGAGGGATGAATCCAAATTTGAAAGTTTTGGTTTGAATCATCATCAATTTGTATGGAGGCGATCAGGAGAGAGGTACAAAAGTGAATGTCTAAAGCCATGAGTAAAACATGGTAGAGGCTGGGTCATGGATTGGAACTGCCTTTCAGGCACTGGTGTTGGTATTCCTGTCAAAATTGATGGAATTATGAATGCAGCAAAACACTGTCAGAAAAGGCATCTGATTTGCAACAGCTTCATTTTTCAGCATGACAATGATCCCAAACACACTGCCAATGCAGTAAAAGCCAAAAGTGAAATATAGGAGGAAGCTGGAGAGAAAGCTTCAGCAGAAAAATATAAGAGAGGTCTGAAGTGGTATGAAGGTAATCACTGATTTGAGACCAAACAGTGGCAAAGGTGTTGGGTGTTGAAGGCACTGTGGACTGGACCAATGATCTAAATCCGTTCTTTCACAGATTTGACTCTGTGACAGCTTCTCATACCTCCAACCCTCTTGCTGTTAGCCTGAAACACTCCCTCCCTCCCCTTATCTACACCTCAGGGTCCCACAGCCTCCTCCCCTGGCTCAAGGAACTCTTCACAGTTTCCATCCTAATACCTCTACCCCTCCCCCACCTGTTACCTTCACTACTGCCAAGATCTGGAGACAGCTTATGAAACTCCACTTAGGCAAGTCTGCAGGCCTTGATGATGTGAGCCCCAGGGTCCTCAAAGCTTGTGGCCCTCCCTAGCTTTGTGGAATAATATATCACATGTTCAAGATACGCCTTATTCTGAAAAAGGACCCATGTTGTGGAAGAGGTCGTGCCTCCTACCTGTGCCAAAGTTGTCACACCCCAGTAGCCTTAAGGATTACAGATCCATAACACTTAAATCACCCATCATGAAAACCAGCTAGGGCCCATTGTCAGCACCCGAATGCACACCCTAAATTCGCCTACCAGCCCCGACTCAAGAGTTGAGAATGCCATTATTTACCTGCTCAACTGCACATACACCCACCTGGACAAGCCACTGAGCACTGTGAGGCTCATGTTTTTTGACTTCTCCAGTGCATACAACACCATCAGGCCAGCTCTACTGGGTGAGAAGCTGACAGCGATGCAGGTGGATGCCTCCCTTGTGGCCTGAATAATTGACTACCTGACTGGCAGACCCACAGTATGTGCATCTGCAGTACTGTGTGTCAATTTGGTCAGCAATACTGTGAACCACATGGGACTATTCTCTCTCCCTTTCTCTTCACCCTCCACACCACAGACTTCAGCTACTCCACAGAGACTTGCCACCTTCAGAAGTTTTCTGATGACTCTGCAGTAGTGGGGTGTATCAGAGAGCGATCAGTATGAGTACAGGGCTGTAGTTGACCTCTTTGTCATGTGGTGCGAACAGACCCATCTGCAGATTAATGTGACAAAGCCTAAAGAACTGAGTGTGGACATGAGAACGACAAAAACACCACTGACCCGTTTCCATCAATGGGGTCTGTGTAGAGATAGTGGACTACAGATACCTCGGTGTTCACAATGACAATAAACTGGACTTAAGTACATGCACTGAAGCTATCTACAAGAAGAGCGAGAGCCGTCTCTATTTTCTGAGACGACTTAGGTCCTTCAATATCTGCCAGATGATGCTCAGGATGTTTTATGATTCTGTGGTGGCCAGTGCTGTCCTTTATGCTGTCGTGAGTTGGGGAAGAAGACTGAGAGCAGTGGACATCAACAGACTCAACAAACTGATCCGCAAGGTCAGTAACTTCGTGGGTGTGGAGCTTGACTCTCTGACAGTGGTGTCAGAGGGGAGGGTACTATACACGTTAAGGACAATATTGGACAATCCTTCACACCCTCTCCACGACATGCTGGACAGACACAGGAGCAAGTTCAGCAGCAGACTTATTCTGCCATGATGCACCACAGAACGCCACAGGAAATCATTCCTACCTGTGGCCATCAAACTCTAATTGCTCCCTGTGACACTTTGACTATTTCTTTCCATTGCCATATCTTGTACATACTGTATATAGTGTTTAACTTTGGAGTTATTTATGTTACATACTGCACTTTATACATAAATGTTTATATATTTTAATTTTCATTTTTTGGCCTTTCAGGTTATTTTTTTAAATTTATATATATAGCCGAGCATCTGTAATAAAATGCAATTCCCCCTGGGATTAATAAAGTATTCTGAAAAGTTTAAGATTTAATTTTAAAGACCCCTTTTTCTTTATCTGCAACCATAGCTGAGGCACAAGAGAAACCCAGCTAGCCAATTTTTCACCCACTGGGTGCCTGCCTTTTAAGCAGCCATAGTCTACCTTGAGAGCCAGCAGGCTGCGGTTGATCTCAGCAGTCTCAACTAAAGTGCTCCGGTCATTGCTGCTGACATCTGTGCCACGCTCATTGCCAGCCAAATCAACCAGTGAAAATTTGCCATGCAGCGTGGCAGCACGGTCATTGCGCCGTAGCACAATCTGAAGGACTGCATGAGAGCGTGACGAGTTGGCATTGGCTGAGGTTTGTCCTGATGTTCTGGAAAGACAGTAGAAAAAAAACACAGTGGCAAATTAACAAACACCTAAATGCTAGCTTACTTTTGGATTTTAGCTTTGGCTATCCAAAACTAATGTGCGACTGAATGTTTTTTCAGTCACCAAGAAGAATGCACAAAGAATGGCAGCAAACACATTCTTGACACACAGGCACCTGCATGCACTGCCCATCTGTATCATCTTGATGACCTCTTCTGCTGAGGACACATGGACCTCTTCTAGGCCCACCACTTGAACCTGCTGTCGGTCATCCTCCAAAACACGGAGCTTGGCTTTCTTATTTAGCAGGTCATACACCTAAATTGAAATGTCCATTTTATTATAGATCATTTGAACATGCTGATTTTCAGGATTATGCTTTCAATCAATGTGTTTAGAGGAGATTTTTTCTTACCTTGCCATTGTAAATCTCAAAGAAGCTGACGTAGGCAGAGAGCTCCAGATTAACATACCTCCTGTGGTTGAGGTAGGCGAAAACATCCTGGGCTAGAAGTAAAGGACAAATTATGTGACGCCTAGTTTTTTTGTTAAAGGCCTGTTAAATGAAACTTTGTTTGAAACTCTATATGTAGTGTTGTTACTGTGAAATCCACATGAAGACCATCTGGAGAGGATTTTGGTCCTACCTGCTAATGCATAGATTCCCTTAGCACTGTTCTGCTGCTTTCCTGTGAAATCACCTCCCATGGTCTAGATTATCCAATGGGAAAAAAGAAGAGAGCATGAATAAACTTACATGTTGGAAAATTCTGCTTCAAGACAACTCAAAGTATGACAGCAAGCAGAGACTTACATGAGTCTTACCACTTCCTGTCTGGCCATAGGCAAAACATGTTGCCATACCACCTTCAAAAATTGACTGCACCAAAGGTTTAGCTGTGAACCTAACGGAAAAAAAAAATCTGTCATGAATATAACGTCTGTAATATTAAGATAAGGACTATTACAGCATGTATGAAAAGCAAAGTGTACGACAGCATACTGATCAATATTCCAGAAGAAATGCTGAATGCTTTGCTATGCACCACATTATTTACGTTTTTGGCAATGCCAAACAGAGCACTAGGATCTCAAAGGGAGAGTCCTTTAAAGAAATTTTAAATAAGAACCTTGATCAAGGAGGTATACAATCCATCTTATTTCGAAAACCTACAATCAGAGAAACTTTATGTTTAATTAAAGAACAAATAAGGTAGTTACTTGTAGACCAGGTCATTGGTGGAGGTCTCATCAAAGGAGTAGTCAAAGTGGAAGACTTGATTGTCCAAGTACTTTGTGAGGTCCACCTTATGTTTTGGTTCATGGACCAATAATGCACCTTTCCCAGGTACCGACACCACATCAATCTCCTTCTTATTAATCTCTAGAATACACACAAATACCCAAGTTTCCATATAAAAACAGCAACTCTTCCCCCCCCCCATTAATTACTATTATATTTAGATGATACTGTATAGTGAATCTACATGTTATTTATTTATTACCCTGCTTGTTAAGGGGCCGCTTGCGAACGCACACACAAATCCTGTGGGGCTCAATCTAAATATATATAAAAATAATTTTAAAATACAAAAAGAAGAAATGAGTGTCCTAAAGACTGCACAAACATCATAAATCGTTCTGCATGGAGCACAGTTCTTAAGTCCAAACCTACCAGGTCAGTATCGGATATGGGCGTAATTTCCAAGGTCTCTCTGAAATCCTGGATCATCTCATAGAACTTCTGGTTTGGCCGGGAACCTTCTAGAAACTATAACGGAAAGGAAGTAAAAGATATTGTAACTAAAGTGAGAAGTACTTTTGGTCATGTCTAAAACATCAATTTAAAAAAAAGAAAGTTACGAAAAAAGATAAAAGCAGAATGGGTAAAAAAAAATTCACCTTTCCCCTTTTGGTCTGCACATCAGAGGGCTTTATCACACAAGACAGCCTTTTACTGCCCTTGTTCAACTCTGGTGGAGCCACAGATTTTCGTCTGGCTGAAGTATGAAGAAATAATGTACAATTCTTTTAAAAACATTAGATGTCAACATCTTATACCATTTGTCACAGCAATACATAGAGCCCCTTCTCTCTGTCCGCAGTATGCATATGTAAGGTGTCATCGAAATGTTGTGTAAATGGGCCTATAAAAATCATAAACCTTAACTAATTGAAATTTGACAAATCTCTTGTTCAAGATCATCGTTCCATATTCCCTTGTACTTGTGGCTTTGCAATGTGTGCTGGATCTCATCCAGTGGATGAAAACATTGATCATTCACCTTGATTTTTCCTTTTCAGGCAGAGAACAAAGTCATGGGGAGGCAAATCTTGTGAATTAGAACAGGTGGCAAGCAAAGGTAGTGTTGTTGTAGCCAAAAATTCTTGGCGATGTATACATTATGCACAACCCTGTGAAGTTTTCAAACGATGAGCACACTCAGTGTCACATCTGAAGTGATGTGCTGCACTTAGAAACTGGACTCTTCTACTGAAAACTGCAGAAAACTGTCATAGCGGTCACAACCAGAAACCCAGCTCTTATCACCAGAGATCAGCCTCCACTTGGCAGTTGGGTCATTTTAAATTGTTATCTGTGGTGAAAACTGATCAGAAAGCAATCTAGAACTAGTAACCATGCTGGAAGCTGCCTGGACATGCCCAAGAAGATGACTTTAAAAGGGAGATCAACCAAACAAAAATTAAGAAACCTCACCTAATTTACATTACTGTATTCCAGGAAGTTTGTGATCACATTTCCTATATATGTAAAAAAAAAAAAAAAAAAAAAAATCCTCCTAATTT
>VUQH01039463.1:34159-44195 GCA_015106775.1 Etroplus canarensis
AATGCTGAAAAAAAAAAAAAAAAAAAAAAAATCCACTGAATTCCCAAGATATGTTACTGTAAAATTTCTTACAAACCTTTGGCTGTGGATGGCGGGGGCTTTTTCTCAGGCTCATCATTTTCCTTTATGGCCTCATGAACAAAAGGCAGTAATGTTGCTGGTTTAGCATCATTCTTTCTGCGCTGCTGATTGGGAATGGCTAGATAAAAAAAAAGGGGGATCCAAATAATTTCAAATTTGCTGGACAAAGAAAACATAACATTTATTTATACATGCATAAAACCTGGAAAAATACATTCAAATATATTCCTACTGATATATGGTATTACTGTTGTACCATGCAGATGTGCAATAAAGGCATATAGGCATGATGTATGGTCAAAGGACACAACATTTCAATGTTTTAATGAAGCACATACTATATGTAACTCAATAATTTGCCTTTATGAGTTCTAAGAAATCTTTAGTTTTCTGTGTTTTCAAAAGATCACGACCAACCCGAGTTTGTGAGGACTGATGATGGAGGAAGATCAGGATGTATGGTCTCTGGGTTAGCTGAGGATGATTCTGTGGTTGAGACTGGTCCTGGAACAGAAGCAGAGGCCTGGAACATGCACGTCTGCCGGGCCTGAGACCGAGTGGCAACTGAAAGCGAGACAAAGCCAAGTCAAGCTGCTGCAATATTGCAAAACTGACTGTTGTATTACAGCTCAAACAAGATTAAGGGAACACTTAAATTACACCTGGTCTTGATGAATAAAATATTCAAGGTGAAAATCTTTAGTGTAATACATTGTTTAATTTTTTGAGAACAGAATGATGTAACAATAGTCCATGGAAGCCAAAATCATCAACCCTTTGATTCAAAATTATCCCAAAGTTAAAAATGTTCAAATGTTCCCTTAATTTTTTTGAGCATTATATATTGCCAGGATTATTTTTTTTCTAAAGTTAAATTTAATCCAGACCCTGGCACAGTGGTAAACTATATTAACCCTAGTACTGCCAGCTATACGACCAGCTAGATGACCGGCGGTGAATGAAAACACCGGAAGTGATCAATATATAGACGACCGGCAGTGCACAAAACTTATCTGGGACATCAATATCTTGAGGTCCTGCAGTACTAGGGTTAAGATGTACTCTGGCAAATCACAAGTGATAATAACTGGATTGGCAGATGAGCGAGTTTCAAGTGAGTAACCAAGATACAGAGAACTACTGTGCTGCGGGAAAATGAACAGAAATCTCATCTAAAAAAAAATATAAAAAGGAGAACACTGCACTAGCACAGTCTATTCTCTAATTAATTGATTACCCAGTAATAATATTCAGCATTCCTTTCTTTATAGCATGACTTCTCTCTCCAACCAGAATTTGGGATAAATAGATAAAAAACAGACACTGGTACATACCTACTGTATGTTTACCCAGCACCCAGTTGTGTTGATTTGCACCCGTCAGGTGTTATCATGCACATCTAAATCATGTGAGTTCAGCTCTTGCAAGACTGTCATTCTTTCCACTTACACCCATAAACAAAATGAGTTATGACAATACAGCTGATTTGCTTTAACAAGAAACATGCATGTTATGCCAACCTGACTCTTCAACTTTGGTGACTGCTGGAGCAGAGGCTTTTGGAGGGGGAAAAAATTAATTAGGCAACAATGCTTAACAGTTAAGCCTTTCATAAAAAGAGTAAACTTTATTTACGTACAGGAAGCAGGAGCAGGAATCCTGGATGAACGCAGCCGACCCTCATATTTCTACAGAAGAGAAAAAGAAAATTCTCTATCCATTAGTCATTTAGCTTACTCATGAGAAGCCACATGTGACAGTGTGCAATACAAGCTAGTAAAGCATTGCTCTGTAAATCAGTATAGAGCTAAAATAAGGTTTGCAAATTTAAAGGATTCTAAAATTCAAAGACTGATATGTTATGAGATGCAATCAAATAAGTTCTTTGCCCACATCTATAATATGCAAAAACAGTACCTGATTTTAATTAAGCCACTATTCCCTTCAAGATTATCTACTTGTGCAGAGACTTCCTGCTTCAAGTGGTAGATTACTCCCTGGAAGTATGGTCTAACCACTTGCAGGTGTGTATTTGCGACGCATGTTGATCTCCTTCACTTTGTCAAAACAGCCTTCAGCTGGACTTTCATTATGGGGAGGACAGGGTTGCAAGGAGCCAAAGCTTGCCATTGACAGTATGACTTTGGGGTCCAGTTCATGGTGAACAACCTCATGAAAAGCCAAGTAAAAAATGCTCCTGACCTGATGTGCCTACTGTAGGATCGAAGACTGCATGCTTGCCACTAGTGATGATAAAAATGGGTCCATATGCTTAAAAAGTCAGTAGTGCTGCACGAGGATGCCACCTTGAGGCAGATAGTAGCCAAAACTGAACTTGGTACAGAGTTTACTTTTGATCACACCTAATACAGCATAAAGGTTGTGCTGAATCTGTTAGACTTTCACATTCACCTGATATGTGCTCTATTAAAACAAGAGTCAGTTTGATGTTGAAGGAATGAACAAACAAGAAAGTGTCAACAAGATCATCTAAAGTAACTGTAAGGTAATTTATTACTTTGTTAAATTAAAATGCTAAGTAATGCTTACCTTGTCTGGTGCAGGAGTAGGTGGGTCAGCAGGTTTGTTGACAATTGCATTTATATGGTCCAAAAGCTCTGGATTGAGTGTACACAATTCATTCAGATCAATCTAAAACACAAGATGCAAAACACATTATAAATAAATAATAACATCTTTATTTCAAAGGATTTTTGAGAGATGTCTGGCTCATATTACCTAAATATAAATACAAACAAACAGGGGAATTTCTAGTTTCTGATAATAAAACAGAAAAATTCCCTTGGATGGAGCAAAATGATGTACACATACATCATGTAACATTTAGGGGAAAAAAATTACCAAACAATTTAACTTATTCTTCCAGCAGATAAGCTGAGGCTTTGTCTTAATTGTTGTTTCCCCCTCCTTCATTTTATGTATCATGGAATGTTTTAATGCTCTAATTTTTCTGTTCAGCATCAAAGCGCTTTACAGTATAGATAGATGCGCCTTCAGCTGCTCCCTTCTACTTCCCCCACAGGGTTCTCCAAGCAGATTAATCCACATCTGTAATTTGGGAGAGGTTTTATGCTGGATGCCCTTCCTGACACAGCCCTCTACGGTGGGAGGGGCTTGTGTCCCCACCTGGAATCAAACCAGGGATTTTTCACTTGTAAGGCAAATTGGATTTCAAAAACGTTTTTTTAAAAAAAGAAAATTATATTGTTACCTTTGAAACCACAAAAATCCATCCCATTAAACTCTTCATCTTTCAGCTGCTCCTGTTAGGGGTCACCACAGCAGATCTCACCCTAAACCTTGCATCCTCTTCTGTCACACTCTGCGTGTCCTCCTTCACATGAACCTTCTGCGTGGTCCCTTTTCCTCTTGCCTGGAAGCTCCATCTTCAACAATGCATTCACTATCCCTTCTCTGGACATGTCCAAACCATCTTAACCTTGCTTCTCTGACTTTATCTCCAAACCAGTCAGTCTGAGCTGTCCCTCCGATGTACTCATTTCTAATTTTTTCCATCCTGCTCACTCCCAGCAAAAATCTCAACACACTCAATTCTGTCACTTCTCTTTTTGTCAAAGGCACTATCTCAAAACCATCAATATGCAGCTGCCTAAAACACGAAACAGTGTTTGAGTGCAGGACATACGCTTTAATGACTGACCTAAAATAAGCTGGGATAGCTTATGTTTTTCTCTTACAGATCTGTGCCACACATTGGAACTGGTATTTTGCACAGAATTCTTTACCACTCTTCCATAAACACAGATTTTTTTTATTTATCAAAACTTGGTCCACAATGGGATATTAAGAGGTGTAAAGTTAGGTTTATATATCAACTTCTGGAAAAATGCCAAAAGTTTGACTGTTAATCAATTGCAGCCCTAAAAATCACATGCTATTTCATTCAGTTTAACAAGGATCAGTTCATCAAATTCAACTGCATTCTGACCTCCATCTTCAAAGCTTTTAGCCACATCATCCTGACTAACATAATGAGGCTCACATCTCTACATAAATTTATTTTCCAACACTTAAAATACTTATTTCCGTGTTTATGTCATTACTGACCCCCTTTCCTCGGCAGATGTTCCTCTCGTTCCATTCAACCGTAACCGTAGACTTGTCAACAGATCTCACTGTGGCCGAATGGACTCGACCTGGTTCACAAACACACAAACAAAGCGCAAAATCTGAGCCAAACTCACCACACAGACAAAGTAACAAATAAATAAATAACAGTTAAACAGAATTATTAACTCACCGTCACTGCGGCTGATCTGTACAGAGAGTCCAATAAGAAGTCTGGACAGGCTGCTCTCCATTTTAGCACCGTCTTACTGCAACAAGTCAAAGTCCAAGGAAAGTTAGCGTGCTAACTACTTCACTCGCTCTCTACAAGCTGTACGACGTGTCCTGTTTTCATAAAAACATAAGCTAGCTAACACAGAATCAAACCGTCAGTCGTGTCTATTTTTTTTTATTTTACTTTCTTTCCATGCAAAATCCCACTTACCAAAGTACGTGCCAAGCTCAACACCGCCCAAGATTTAAAATAGAGACGTTTCCGATTGTTTAAGAATCTGATTGGTCCTCGTGATTTCACAGTTTCCGGCGTTCTTCTTCTTTTCTTCTTCTTCTTACTGCCGCCCTCCGGACAAGTTCAGGAATGACCTTTGCGAGCTGTGCATAAAGCAGAACATGCAAGGCCAACTCAGTACTGGTGAGTTTAGACTCTTTCAAGGGGTGATCAGGCGCCTCTAAATTTCACCCTAACACAATTTTGAAAAGTAAAAACAATAATAGTAATATTAATGCGTGTTATCTTATTATCTGACATTGTTACACAATATAGCGTGCATTGGCTCTTTGAAAAACTCTCTGAGTTGCAAAATACTCATAGTACACAAAATCACAAAATGTGCTGTACATTTGAGAGCAACTTTTACTTATACCTGGGTTCTCGGCCCAAATCAAACTTGATGAATATGAAAATAAACAATGTTTTTTTAAAAAAAAAAAAAAATCATTTTTAATAATCATTCCTGAAATAAACTCCTTTTGTAAAACATAGTCTCCATTTGTAAAACTGATCAAAACTAAACATTTTAAAATTTTAGTTTGATATTTTCATGAATGTAAAAAAACAAACAAACATGGTATCATTGTAGTGAAAATTTAACTGGTCCTCTGCAAAACAGTTTCTCTGTTTTCGGAGATTTTAATTTACACCAAATTAATAATATATACATATACAGTAATATATACATCTATTAGCAATTTTTATAGGCTAATTTATACTTAATAGGCTGTGTCATCTTCATTATGATGCTCAAATATGTTTTGCAACACTGCAGATTTTTTAGTCAAAAACTGTTTGAAAACATCATTTTGGTTGTAAAGGTTGCCAGCCCCTGACTTAGACTTTGTATTTGATTATAAAACAACTGTCTGAGTAGCTTTTCTTTACTCTGTGTGCTTAAGTATTTGTTTACTTAGAGTTTATCTACTAGTAAACCATGGTTCTAATACTACATTTTACATGAGATACTTCCTGTCTTAACATGAGGCTTCTAAAAAAACATTAAATAACATTGTTTTAAACAACAGCACATTTATTATGCTTGTTAACACTGAATATTTATAGTAGTTCAAACATAAACAGTCTGACTGACATTACTAGTTCACAGTGTGTTGTAACACCCTGACCTGCAGCACTTCTACATGCTGGTTAGTGAAAACTGCAGTGACAAAATATACAAAGTTGTAGTCACGCAAAGCCAGCCAAGACACAACATTTTAAACTGGACAAGTCTTATATAGTTTGCACTTGCGAGATGCCAGTTCTGCTGCATTTCCATGAATGACAGAGGTCTTCATGGTGTGATGAGTTTCAGTTCTGAGCTCTGTCAAGCTGCATAGACGTCACCATAGTGATGGGCTTCAAGACATAACTCAAATCATCCTAAATATTGCTTGAACAGGACAACTGCCTCAACACTGACACAACAGCCTACCTGATGCCCTGTGTTGAGTCTGCACAATAAAGGGTTTGTATGAACTTGAGAAAAATTTCACTGTAAAAGCAAATCTCTATTTTGATTCTTCTAGAGGGACATGGAAAGGCAACCTGTTTTGCCATTCTCTGAATTAAATCATGCCACTTTAATTGCTAGATGATTAAACTGCCCCCTTGTGGTTAAAACACTAAAACAATGTTATGCACATTGCTACAAATTGATCTTTAACTTACCAGGAAAATTCTGGCCATCACAATTGCGTCTTTCCCTCAGTTTTCATTAACTAACAAACGATTCACCCTAAAACAGATGTAAAATATGGAAACTTGTGGTTATTTATTATGAATTATTCTCAGACTCTACATTAGACCATCCAGCTCATTAGGGTGCTTTTGAAAGTAGCATTGTAATGCATACCAGGCTGAAGGGTTAAAAAACAATGAATACATTTAAAAGCAGCATATTCCATCCATCCATCCATCTTATTCAGCTTATCCACTTCAGTGTCTCAGAGGAGGTAGAGTCTATCCCAGCTGCCATGGGTGGGAGGCAGGGTACGAAGGTCACCAATCAGTTTATTAAGTATTGTTATTTTATTAATGTATTAATGACATGGCAATGTATGCCACATTTTGACTGGGGGCTGAGCCACCATAAATATCTGATCCTAGAATCACCCCTGAAGCCCAGTAAGGTATGGTACTAAGGTACTAAGCAAGCAAGCAAAACCACGCAAAGTAACAATGATTTTAATATGCAAGTTTGCTGTAGAGACAAGAGGAATGTAAGTCAGTAGAAATAAGACAGAATGCATGTATGTGAATGAGAGTGAGGCAGGTGGAATGGTGAAGCTTTAAAGAGTAGAGGCAGTGAAGGTGGATACGTTTAAATACCTGGGATCAACCATCCAAATTAACGGACAGAGCACAAGAGAGATGAAGAAGAGAGTGCAGGCAGGGTGAAGTGGGTGGAGACACGTGACAGGGGTGCTTTATGACAGAAAGGTAGCAACAAGACTGAAAGGGAAGGTTTATAAGATGGTAGTGAGGCCTGCTATGATGTATGGTTTGGAAATGGTGACACTAACAAATAGACGGGAGGTGGAGCTGGAGGTGGCAGAGTTAAAGATGTTGAGATTTTCTCTGGGAGTGACCAGGATGAATAGGATTAGACATGGGTACATCAGAGGGACAGCTCAGGTTGAATTTTTTGGAAACAACGTAAGAGAAGCAAGGTTGCAATGGTTTGGACATCAGAGGAGGAATAATGGCTGTAAGATGGAACTGCCAGGCAGGAGGAGAAGAGGAAGACCACAGACAGGGTTAATGAATGTGGTGAGGGAGGATATGCTGAGGGTTGGTGTGACAGGAGAAGATGCAAAGGTAAGGTGAAATGGAGGCAAAAGAAGAAGAAGAAGAAGAAGAAGAAGAAATTCTTTCTAAAACTACACAGCATACAATATAGGATTAAATCAATCGTGGACTACAGTAAATAACACTGGACTTGAAAGCAATACAAGAATTAAAAGTTAAAATGCCTAAATACCTGTCAATGATCATTTCCTGAACCTATTTTGTTTTCTAAACCTTTCTGTCAGGAGACCTTTCTGGTAGAAAGTGCATGGGGGCAAACTTCTCCCATTACTTTCAAATGTAAACTGATAATAGTATAGCCACAAGAGATATGGACCCATCCGGACGAATTTTAAGATAAGACATAATAATCTATAATGACAGAAGATACACACATTGCATTGCTCAGAATTCACACTTGCCACAGGATGGAGTAATCAGACTTGCAAATGACAGAGTGATTTTCTTATGCTCAATATGAGCAGGCTAACAGTTGGCTTAATTAGCACCAAAGACTGCATGTTTACATGTAAATAGTGAAAAATACTTTTCTTATATTTTAATGTTTCTGTATGAAATATGCTCAGGCAGAGAGGTTTTAGATCAGGGGAATATTACCAATACAACTAAACAAAAACAAAAACAAAACAAAAAATATGAATAAAACATGATGCAATAATTTAAAAATCTCATAAATCAATATCTTATTCAGAAAAAAAGCACAAAAACATATCAAATGTTGAAAGTGAGACATTTTACTACTTCATTAAAAATACTAGGTCTTCTTGAAATTAATGGCAGCAACATGTCCCAAAAAAGCTGGGACAGTGCCTTGCTTACCACTGTGTGGCATCCCCGCTTCTTTAAAGAATCGGCCATAAACATATGGGAACTGAGGAGACCAGCTGCTGGATTTTGGGAGAGAAATGTTGTCCCATTTTTTTCTTATATAGGATCCCAGTTGCTTAACAGTCTTAGCTCTTATTTGTCATATGTTTCATTTCATGATGCACCAAATTGGTGAAAGGTCTGGACTGCAGGCAGGCCTGGCCAGAACTCAGACTCTTCTATTATGAAGCCATGTTGTTGTAATAGCTGTAGTATGTGGTTTAGCATTGTCTTGCTGAAATATGCAAGGCCTTGTCTGAAAAAGACATTGCCTGGAGGGGAGCATATGTTGCTCTAAAACCTGTATATGCCTTTCAGCATTGAAGGTGTCTATTTAGATGTGCAAGCTACCAGTACCACAGACACTAATGCACCCCCATACCCCATACCAACAGAGAAGTAGGCTTTTGAACTGAGTACTGGTAACAAGCCAGATTGTCCCTCTCCTCTTTAGTCTGGAGGACGTGGTGATTTCCAAAAAGAATTTCAGATCGCGATTCATCTAACCACAGTTTTCCACTTTGCCTCACTCCACTTTAAATTAAGCTTTGGACCAGAGAAGACAGAGATGTTTCTGGATCATGTTCACATATGGTTTCTACTTTGCATGATAGAGCCTTAACTTGGATTTTTGGATGGCATGGCAAACTGTGTTCATAGACAATGATTCCTGGAAATGTTCCTGAGCCAATGCAGTGATTTCCTTGACAGAATCGTGCCTGTTTGCCTGAAGATCGTCAACATCCAATACAGGTTTTCAGCTGTGTCCCTTGCACACAGATGTCTCCAGATTCTCTGAATCTTTTGATGATATTATGTACTGTAAATGATAGAATGTTCAAAGTCTTTGCGCTTTTCCATTGAGGAACATTGTTCTGAAGTTGCTCCACAATTTTAAATGTAGTTTCTTGCAGATTGCTGAATATATTCCCGTCTTTTTTTTTTTGCCAATATGTTTATTGTCTTTTTCAAAATTTTTTCACAAACACATAACATATACACATACATACATATACCCACAACACACACAAACTGCATACCCTTGCATCATTTTTCAATTTGAATAAACACAATGAAATTGGATTAGTTAACAAATTATGAAGGAAAAAGAAAAAAGAAGAAGAAGAAAAGAAAAAATATATATAAAAAATTAATAAATAAAAATTTAAAAAATAAATAAATAAACTAAAAAAAAGGGGGAAGAAAGAAACAAAGAAAGAAAATGGGGGCTACATTTTACAGCATTTGGAAATCATTTCAGAAAAATCTAGCACTTTCATTCGTCATAATATTCATATATGGTTCCCAGAGTTTATCAAAGTCTTTTCGTTTACCCTTGGCAATGTATGTTAATTTTTCCAGTCCAATACATTTAGAAAGTTCCTTCATCCACATCTTCTTTCTAGGAGCATCCATACTCTTCCAGCATAGTGCAATAGTCTTGTAGAAGCCCAAAGTCCAAAACTGCATACTGTTTCTGTGGTTGTAGAAAGTTCTTTGAGTATATTCCAAGCACACAGAGTTTAGCATTTAAAGGGACTTTGGTATTAAACATTTCCAATAGACATTGTATAACATCCTTCCAGAAGTTTTGGATCTTTGCACATTCTCACAAGCAATGGAACAAAGTTCCTTTCTCAGTCAAACACTTGGTACATACATCCAGAATATTAGCAG